>SJYW01012589.1:767909-788621 GCA_006410735.1 Raphicerus campestris
ACATGCATGTATTTGTTTACAGTCTTGCAATTTGGGCAGTGTGCAGTGTAGCCAGCTGGTTTGCTTCTGTGTCACTGAGTCTTAACTGAGTGGCTCCACTGGAGCTGGAGGCTGCATGATAGTGTCACTTGCTCTCAGCGGGGGCGGCTGGAGCAGCCAGGGCTAGCTGGGCTGACCCCTCTCTCCTCCAGCACCTCCCTCCCCTCTCTCTAGCATGGTGGCAGTGCCTTCCTTGAGGACAAACACGGACACAGGAGGGCACTTCAGGTCCCAGCCTAGAAGACATGGTATCATGACCACCCCTTCCTTTGTAACAGCAAGTCACAGGGCCAGCTTGACGCAAGCGGAGGTATCGCAGTCTGTGTCTTGAGGGAGGGAGCGCACAGGAGGGGAGGAGCTGCGGGCAGTCATCTTTGTGGGGTATCTACCAAAAGGATGGAAAGACAGTGTGAACAGCTTGGGAGCAGCGTTCAGACTAGCTTGACCCTTTATAAGCCAGAACCTAGACACTAAAATAAATAGTTTAACTTTATTTTTAATTTTTTCCCTTTTCTTCTTCTTCTTTTTTCAGCCATGCAGCTTATGAGATCTTAGTTCCCCAACCAGGATTGAAACTGGGCTCCTGGCAGCTGAGTCCTAATCAATGAACCTCCAGGGAATTCTCTCTCAAGACATATTTGAAGACATTAAAGAAAGATTTCTTTCTCTGTTGGTATGAAAGAGTTCTCTTAATTTTAAAATTTATTTTTTAAAAGTTTCATTCATCTTACTGAAAAAAAAAAATACCTAAGATAATGCTAATGAAAAACAAGACTGTTAATCACTTTCTGTAACTCAAAAAGATTTTGCATGACTCTCTACTTTCATACATTCCATTTTTATAATGATTAAAAGTTACATTATAGAAATGAGGAACAAAACCTTTATATAGGCTGTTCACAAGCCGTATTCAGTTATTTTTACTTATCACAATATCCAACATTCTTTCCATGTCCCCTACATGGTTTTCATAATTACTTTTTCAATAGCTACTATATTGTTCCATTGTGTTGACTTGTCACATCCCATTAAATCTTTCCCCTCCTGGTCATCTCAGTTGTTTCTGCCGTGAAATATTTTTTTGTATTTTGACAAGGCCTTCCTGTTTTTTTTTTTTTTAATAGCTGAATGATATTTCATTGTGTTTATCTATCATCTTCTGTGAACATGTGTTCCTTTTGTGCTGACCATCTTGGCTGTGTGTGCAGATTGGGTCGCAGCGAAGCTGGTCGCAGAAACGCCTGCTGGGACCCGGAGAGGCTGCGTCTGTCACTCACAGGCAAAGGCGATGGGGGAGGCTGGAGACCAGGCTATGAGCAGATCAGTCATAGAGCAGTTTGATCAGCCCTGCTGGACATTACCTCTGCTCTTGTTTATCCATCACTCATGCACGCCTAAGCTTTTGTCTCAGGATGTCTTGAAATGCCTCTCAGCTTCCTATTGTTGTTATTTTTAACATGTTATAAGAAGCCTATAGTATCATAGCTCTTTTTTCTTCTTTTGAATGACTTTATAAGATAAATTCCTAGGGCTGAATTACGAGGTCAGAACGCACTGAATATCTGTTTGACTCCTGCTGTGAATGGCTCGTTGCCTCCCAAAGCTGGCACTGCATCCTGGTGCTATTGTTCAATATTAGCATTGAAAGCCAGCCCGAATGTGAATGGGCGTCTCCAACAGGCGTCCCCACGGTTCTCCTCTGTGTGCGCTGATCATAGCATTTATCACAGTCTTTGATTGATGGCTCACTTGTCTACCTGTTCATCTAGTCTCCAGATCCCTAAGGAAAATAAGCATCTTGTCCACCTTTAAACGTCCAGTCTTACTTAGCACAGTGACTAGTCCTACAGAGAAGAAGTGAAATGAATACTAATTTAATAAGTAAATAAATGATTACCTGAAATGATAATTATTTTCTCAGACTTAGTTTCAAATCCATCTCCCTGAGTAGCGTCCATGCTCCTTTGGACTCACTTTACTCATCTCTAAAATGGGGATAACAGCTACCTTGCTGGATCTGTGTTAGGCATTTGAGACAGTGTTTCTAAAAGGTCTAACACAGAGTCTGATGCAATAACAGGTGACAGTTTTTATTAGGATGTCATGTGAATGTCATGTGCACATACATTCAATTTCCCTTTGTAAGAACCATTTATGTATTTCTTCCATTTATATGTTAAGTTCTAACCATTTTTCTAATAAATTTGAATGAAGTCTTCTTATATTTTAGTTTTTTAGTCCTTTGTCACATCAGTTAAAAATATTTTAATTGTTATCATTTTTATTATAGAGGGTTTGCTGTTGCTGTTTAGTTGCTAAATCATGTCTGACTCTTTTGTGATCCCAGAGACTGTAGCCCGCCAGGATCCTCTGTCCCTGGAATTCTCCAGGCAAGAATACTGGAGTCAGTTGCCATTTCCTCCTCCAGAGGATCTTCCCAACCCAGGGGTTGAACTCACTAAGCCATGTCTCCTGTGGCTCCTACACTGCAGGCAGATTCTTTGCCACTGCACCACCTGGGAAGGCCAGTACTTGGGTGATCACTGTTAAATCTACTATAAGTACTTAAAAAAAACCAAAACACCTCATTTCTCATTTTTTGAGAAAAAGAACATTATATTACCAAATGACTTTCAAACAAAGGGGTAAAGTCAGGGTGAGGCTGGACTCAAGACAACAATTGAGGGTGGGCTCTGTTGGGAGGGCAGGGTAGGGGACAGCCAGCCTCTGAGTTCTGATTTAGACTATCAATGCCACCTGGAGGGAAATGGCCCCCGTTTAAAATTCTACCCCATTGGTGTTAACAGAAGCTCATGCTCTTGGGGTCTGGAGTAGACGTACCTTTTGGCCTCAGGGGAAGGGATGACTAGTTAGCTGCTTCATAGACAGAGTCTCCAGCTAAAGACCCTGCCTCTTTTTCATTTTGTTATGAACATGAGACTAAGCTCTGGTCAGAGCTCTGCAAATGAGAACTCGCTGAGTGGAATTTCTAGAAAAGTTCCTTCAAGGTGAGATAGATATCTGGGTAGTGCCCCCATTGCCCCATTTCCATCCAGATACTTCCTACGTGGAGTACAGGTGCAATGACTGGGGCTGCAGCAGCCATGTTGAGCCATAATCTGACCATAAAGCTAAGAAGTCAAGCACTAGAAATGATAGCGCCCTGATGAACCACTGTACTAGCCCAGGGACACACACCTTTGTGCTTATTTTATGAGAAAAAAATAAACCTTTCATTTACTTAAGCCACTTTGGTGAGTTAATGTTAGTAACAGCTAATCTCCATTTCTAATGGGCTTCTCTGGTGGCTCAGGTAAGAATCTGCAGCAGTGCAGGTGACCTGGATTCACTCCCTGGGTTGGGAAGATCCCCTGGAAAAGGAAATGGCATCCCACTCCAGTATTCTTGCCTGGAGAATTCAATGGAGAGAGAAGCCTGGCGGGCTACAGTCCATGGGGTCACAAAGAGTGGGACAGGACTGGTTGACTGACACTAAGTGACTAATCTCTGTTTCTAATAGATACATTTCAAAACTTTATATCCTATTCTTTCTTCCTAGACATTTGGCATGGGTTTACTTTGCCTACAGCTTTCAGCTCAAATGTCACCTCTTCAGAGCTACCTTCTCTGACTGGCCACTGGTCCTAAAGTTGCCACCCTCCATCTTGTCACTGTTCTTCCCCATCACCTCGGTTGGTGGTCCTTACTGTGCCTTTCATACCAGCAATGATCTAACGTGTTGATTCCGTCACTTGCTTGCTGTCCATCCTGCTTCCTTGCACGATCGCAGGGACTGGGCCTGTCCTGCTCTCCTCTGTCACGGGAAGATTTCTGGGCACGTGGTGGGTGCTCAGTGAGGACATGTGTGCTGGGCGAGTCCATGCAGGCGCCAGGATGAGACACTGGGAGTAGGCGGGCCTGTTGATAGGCTTCATTAGGGGGCATCCAAGAGGCTCAAGCGGAAAGCTTGTTGTGCCAGTGGGTAGCAGGCCAGGGTACAGAGTGGGAGGGAGAGGCTGACCTTCCCTAACCCCGCCCCTTCAGAGTGTGACGCACACCACCCACTCAGGGTTCCTCTGCTTGGGCAGAACGTGAGTGCACATTCATCACCTGCATCTCTATCGTGGCTTCTGTGCCCACACTGCAGGATCTCAAAATTCCTAAATCATCTGTGTCAGGATATAGCTTCGTCCCATGGGGAAATACTCACCGTGAGCCTCAATAATGATGGTCGTTGACTGACTGAGCCCCCAACATCCCTAGTGGCAGAAGGCTTTTTCTACCCGGGAAGATCTTTGACAGAAGTGATTGTGGTTTTTCCCTCTCGTGACTTGATTAAATCCCAACTCAGTCTAGGCTGCCTGGTACAGGTCTCATTCCTCCAAGGAGCCTTCCTTGACTGCTCCGGTTCACCTGGGTCCTTCCTGTTTCCCATGCCCCAACCCCCACTTTGACATAACATTTGTTATTTTACTTATTTGTTCATTCACCTAAAAACACCTATTTAAGGCCTCCCCTGAGCCGGGTACTATGTTAGTCCCTGGGTTACAATAACCAAAAATAAATGCAGTCCATAATGATCACATATTAATTCTTTTTTTCTCTCTTTTCCTTTTTACCTTTTGGCCATGCCATGCAGCATGTGGGATCTTAGTTCCCCGATCAGGGATTGAACGTGTGCCTCCTGCAGTGGAAGTGCCAGGGAAGTCCTGAACCACACATTAATTCTTGAGATGTTTCCAGTTTTCAATACCTTGGTGATCATCAAATTGTATAAACAGAAGTCCTAAAGTTAAGTGACATTCACAAACCAGAAGCAAAGTAGTTTTCAGCCACCACTGCTGGCACTCATCTCGGGACCAGCACGGTGATGGCTGCAGAGAAAGGCTTGCTGTAGGGCTGCTGCTGCTGCTGCTGCTAAGTCGCTTCAGTCGTGTCCGACTCTGTGCGACCCCATAGACGGCAGCCCACCAGGCTCCCCTGTCCCTGGGATTCTCCAGCAAGAACACTGGAGTGGGTTGCCATTGCCTTCTCCCACAGACCCGCTTAACTCTTTTGGGGGCAGTCGAGCTGCGTACACATCTGTGGTCTGCTGTGGTGTGGGGCTTCCCTGGGAGCTGGAGCTAACAGCACCCCTGCCCGGAGGTCACTGTGGTACCTTCCAATGGGGAGCTGTAGAGCACAAGCGTAGGAGAAGGAGAACCTCTGTTAGCCACAAGAAATTCAAGGTTTAGGTTCTGGGCAACTAACAGACAGAAGGGAAGGAAGTTTGATTCTTTCAGTGAAAACCAAGAGTCTGCAGCAGGGTGGGCCACAGGATAGTCAAGGAGTCACAGAAGGGTCTTGATGGCACCAGCAGAGGGGCGGGGGGCTTCCCTTCTCCTGTGGGTGGGAGGGAGTGAGTCAGCTCACATCCTGCCTTTCCTTGTCCAGCGAGACCAAACACGCTCTGAGCACAACCAGTCAGTCAGTGCGCTTGTGCCATGCCCTCAAACACAAATGCACTCAGACGTCACTGTGGCGCTGCTTCGTAATCGGAATCCAAACCACCACAAGCTCACACAGCCAGACTCCTTTCTACCCTTGGCTTGTGTCAGCAGGAAGCAGCTTCTACATTATATCACAGAGCCAGGGAGATGGAGCCAGGGCTCTCATCACTCAGAACCTCAGCACTACATCCATNTCCTCCTCCAGAGGATCTTCCCAACCCAGGGGTTGAACTCACTAAGCCATGTCTCCTGTGGCTCCTACACTGGAGGCAGATTCTTTGCCACTGCACCACCTGGGAAGGCCAGTATTTGGGTGATCACTGTTAAATCTACTATAAGTACTTAAAAAAAAACCCAAACACCTCATTTCTCATTTTTTGAGAAAAAGAACATTATATTACCAAATGACTTTCAAACAAAGGGGTAAAGTCAGGGTGAGGCTGGACTCAAGACAACAGTTGAGGGTGGGCTCTGTTGGGAGGGCAGGGTAGGGGACAGCCAGCCTCTGAGTTCTGATTTAGACTATCAGTGCCACCTGGAGGGAAATGGCCCCCGTTTAAAATTCTACCCCATTGGTGTTAACAGAAGCTCATGCTCTTGGGGTTTGGAGTAGACGTACCTTTTGGCCTCAGGGGAAGGGATGACTAGTTAGCTGCTTCATAGACAGAGTCTCCAGCTAAAGACCCTGCCTCTTTTTCATTTTGTTATGAACATGAGACTAAGCTCTGGTCAGAGCTCTGCAAATGAGAACTCGCTGAGTGGAATTTCTAGAAAAGTTCCTTCAAGGTGAGATAGATATCTGGGTAGTGCCCCCATTGCCCCATTTCCATCCAGATACTTCCTACGTGGAGTACAGGTGCAATGACTGGGGCTGCAGCAGCCATGTTGAGCCATAATCTGACCATAAAGCTAAGAAGTCAAGCACTAGAAATGATAGCGCCCTGATGAACCACTGTACTAGCCCAGGGACACACACCTTTGTGCTTATTTTATGAGAAAAAAATAAACCTTTCATTTACTTAAGCCACTTTGGTGAGTTAATGTTAGTAACAGCTAATCTCCATTTCTAATGGGCTTCTCTGGTGGCTCAGGTAAGAATCTGCAGCAGTGCAGGTGACCTGGATTCACTCCCTGGGTTGGGAAGATCCCCTGGAAAAGGAAATGGCATCCCACTCCAGTATTCTTGCCTGGAGAATTCAATGGAGAGAGAAGCCTGGNTCATAAACAGTGACGCATCCCAGACCAGACTACCTGCTGCTTTCACCACGGGTGCATCCGCCCTTCACTTACCTGGGTGAGCTCTGGGAGCTGGCCTTTGTGGCCTTGTGGCTGTGGATATATGGGCCTGGTGCTCTGTGGGCAAATCTTTGTCTGCCATCTTTCCCTAGGCTGCAAACTCTCAGGGATGAGGGGTAGAGTGTCTCTTGTGCCTGCTCCTGGTGTGGGCAGCACCCACACCCATGCAGACTGTAGGATAGTTGTAGGTGGGAACCACAGGGGGCTTCTGGGACTAGAAAAGAGATACCATGAGTGTGTCATAACTCCAAGGTGGAGATGAAGCAGCAGGGCTCAGACTAATGGGTATCTGGAGGCTCTGTCTTCTGCAGGCATCCTGGGGAGGGGGTGAGAATGAGTCCCACCCAGAGAGTTCAGTGGAGCTGCAGCCAGGGAATTTGCCAGCCCTAGAGCTCCAGAAGGCCCCAGCTGCTTCATCCACTGCTTGCTGCCCCTCTTCCTCACCATCTATTACAGGTTGAATGGTGTCCCCAAAAAGGTATGTTGAAGCCCCAATCCTCAGTACCTGAGCTTCTGACCTTATTTGGAAATAGGGTCATTGCAGATGTAATGAGCTGGGATGAGTCAAACTGGAGAAGGGTGGATCTCAAATCCAACATAGCTGGTGTCCTTAGAAGGCCACGCAAAGACAGAGACATGCAGGGAAAGTGGCATGTGACGACCAAGGCCCAGACTGGAGGGATGCAGTTATAAGCGGAGAGCCGCCTGAGCATCAGAGGCCAGGAGAGGTGCAAGTAAGGGTTCCTCGACAGGCTCAGACACAGGGTGGCCCTCCTTGATTCCAGGCTCTCTGGCCAGCGCCTCCTGGACTGGAAGACAACACGTTTCTGTTGCTTGAACCCACTCAGCTTGTGGTACTTTGTGACAGCAGTCCTTGGAGACAAGTCCCCACCCACCTTGCGTCTGAGATGCTATGCCAGAGGGGAACTTACTGTGATGCTAAGAAAGCATGAAGCTAACAAAACATTGTGACATACGACAAGGTATATAGCATAAGTCCACAGAGGCAAAGCTATGGTTTTCCCAGTGGTCATGCACAGATGTGAGAGTTGGACCACAGGGAAGGCTGAGCACCGAAGAATGGATGCTTTTGAACTGTGGTGTTGGAGAAGACTCTTCAGAGTCCCTTGCACTGCAAGGAGATCAAAGCAGTCCATCCTAAAGGAAATCAGTCCTGGGTGTTCACTGGAAGGACTGATGCTGAAGCTGAATCTCCAATACTTTGGCCACCTCATGCAAAGAGCTGACTCATTAGACTAGACCCTGATGCTGGGAAAGACTGAAGGCAGGAGGAGAAGGGGATGACAGAGGATGAGTTGGATGCCATCACCGACTTGAAGGACATGAGTTTGGGCAAACTCAGGGAGATGAGGAAGGCCAGGGAAGCCTGGGGTGCTGTAGTTCACGGGACATGACTTAGCAACTGAACGGCAACAACTTACAGCAGGAGACTCGGCCCTTTCCCAAGGTCCTGGAACCCACTGTGTGTTTGTAATTTTGGATTACTTTTCTTAAAGGGTGTCATCTATAGCGTGTGAGTCACCCTCCACGGGCCCCGGCTGTGTCCTGGTCCCTCTGCTCACCCCACCCCCTGGGCACAGCCTCAGGGGGTGGACTGCAGCCCCCGGCGGGGTCCACGGACACTCCTGATTCCACAGATGGCATCGCCAGCCCCGGAGGCTTTGGAAAGAGGGGCCAATGTCAGGTTGTTCTGTTCGTGGGGGCAGAAGGCTGAATGGGAGCACTTCTCAGAGTCGCTCCTGGGTAATGACGTAGAGCCACCTCCTATCAGAACCTCAGTGGGCAAAAGCTCACATTTACAGCCAGCAGCCTCCATGGAGCAGAGCTCG
Source organism: Raphicerus campestris (assembly GCA_006410735.1). Taxonomy (NCBI): domain Eukaryota; kingdom Metazoa; phylum Chordata; class Mammalia; order Artiodactyla; family Bovidae; genus Raphicerus; species Raphicerus campestris. The sequence continues at coordinate 776,584 of SJYW01012589.1, forward strand.
GCCCCGATGGAACAGTTGAGCCCAGGGGAGAGAATGGCCCGTCACTGCTTTCCTTGCAGGCTGCCCTGCTGCGAGGCCTCCCTGCCTCCCTCCACCCATCTTCCTTCTCTACGTCAGCATTAGAGGGGTGGCAGACATGACCCCTCAGGCCCTACAGGCATGGGCACACATGACCCATCTCCCGGCTCAACACAACTGCTTTCTCATCCCATCGCCCATGTCCAGGCTGACCCCGGTTCACACCAGTATCACCCACATGCACTTGGCACTTAGCTGAGCAGTGGGGAATCCTGGGTGAATGGCACGTGGGCCCTGGGATTGAGGCATTTGTATTTTGCTTAGTTGCTCAGTCTCGTCCGACTCTTTTGCAGCCCCATGGACTGTAGCCCGCCAGGCTCCTCTGTCCATGGGATTTCCCAGGCAAGAACACTGGAGTGGGTTGCCATTTCCCTCTCCAGGGGATCTTCCCCACCCAGGAATCGAACCTGCATCTCTTGCATTAGTAGGTGAATTCTTCACCACTGAGCCACCAAGGGAGGCCAGGAAGGAGGAGACAGATCCAAAAATACCTCGGAGCCATAGCAGGTTCCATTCCAAACTATGGCAGTAAAGTAAGTCACACAAACTTTTCTGGTTTCCCAGTATATGTAAAAGATACGTTTAGGACTTCCCTGGGGCTCCAGTGGTTAAGGATCTACCTGCCAATGCAGGGGAAACGAGTTTGATTGCTGGTTCAGGAAGATCGCGTATGCCAAGGGGCAACTCAGCCTGTGTGCCACAAACGCTGAGCCCTCGCTCTGGAGCCCGTGCTTTGTAATGAGAGCGGCCACGGCAATGACAAGCCTTGGCACCACAAGCAGAGAGTAGCCCTCACTTGCTGCAACTAGACAAAGCCCACTCAACAACAAAGAGCCGGTGCAGCCAGTAGATATATAGATGATTAAAAGCAGAAGTCATGTTTATGCTATACTGTAGTCTATCAGAGTGCAATGGCAGTATGTCTACAAGACAACGTACATACCTTTACTGAAAAATACTCTATTTCTATAATCTATATGGGGAAAGAATAGATATGTGTATACGTATAACTGAACCACTTTGCTGTTCTCCTTTGCTGAAACTGACCACATTGTATACTCCAACTTAAAATAAAAATTTTTAAATAGCTTACTACTATAAAGTGCTAATCATCACGTGACAGCCCAGGATTGCTGCACCTTCCCTTTGTGAAAACTGCGGGACCTCCACAGTGCAGTAAAACAGGGTACGCCTGTAAATGACCACGCAACACAGAAATAACACTAAAGAATGTGGCCACTGCCCAACAGGCAAGCACTGTGCCATCTGGCTTCTCAAGAGGGCAATTAATTTCAATTTGGGTGGGGGTGGGTGAGGGTTTTATGAAGGAGGTGCTGCACGGTGATGATTCAAAGTGTGAAATAGTCAGAACTAACGATGCTGACCAGTGAGAAAGGTGCAATTTCCCCGGGGGCCTGGCGAGTATCCTCAGAAGCTTGGTCGTGGGAAAGTTCCCGGACTTTGCAAAATGAGATGGGGTAGCAGGGATGCGCAGGGCAGGGAGGGCACTACTCAGAGCTGGAGCATCGCAATACTCTAACCCCAGGCTCGGCTGTGCCCCAGTGAGTGAACCAACTGCTCACAGCCCCAGGTGGGGTGAGTGCTGGGCACATCCAGGCACTGGCTTGGCCCCTTCCCTCTGGAAACAGATTTCCTTCCATTTCTAGAACAGCCTCTCACAGCTGCTGCGCCTCTTCTCCCTGGATGTTGCAACAAAACCACCTGCCCTCCCGTGAAAGAGGGCATTGTTTCCACCTGGGCCACCCCCAGCAGGGTGGGGAGAGCAGAACCCGCTGAGGAGAAGCCCAGCCTGCCGGGTGGGGGGTTCTCAGTGCCAGGCCTGAACCAAGCAGCGGGTGTGGCTGCCATAAAAGAAACAACTCCCCGGGCACCTCAAATGGAGACACAGCACTGCTGTTTTCCTCAAGGTGTCATCACCGTAGGGAAAGCTCTCCTGAGAGCTCACCCACCTNCTTGCGTCTGAGATGCTATGCCAGAGGGGAACTTACTGTGATGCTAAGAAAGCATGAAGCTAACAAAACATTGTGACATACGACAAGGTATATAGCATAAGTCCACAGAGGCAAAGCTATGGTTTTCCCAGTGGTCATGCACAGATGTGAGAGTTGGACCACAGGGAAGGCTGAGCACCGAAGAATGGATGCTTTTGAACTGTGGTGTTGGAGAAGACTCTTCAGAGTCCCTTGAACTGCAAGGAGATCAAACCAGTCCATCCTAAAGGAAATCAGTCCTGGGTGTTCACTGGAAGGACTGATGCTGAAGCTGAATCTCCAATACTTTGGCCACCTCATGCAAAGAGCTGACTCATTAGACTAGACCCTGATGCTGGGAAAGACTGAAGGCAGGAGGAGAAGGGGATGACAGAGGATGAGTTGGATGCCATCACCGACTTGAAGGACATGAGTTTGGGCAAACTCAGGGAGATGAGGAAGGCCAGGGAAGCCTGGGGTGCTGTAGTTCATGGGACATGACTTAGCAACTGAACGGCAACAACTTACAGCAGGAGACTCGGCCCTTTCCCAAGGTCCTGGAACCCACTGTGTGTTTGTAATTTTGGATTACTTTTCTTAAAGGGTGTCATCTATAGCGTGTGAGTCACCCTCCACGGGCCCCGGCTGTGTCCTGGTCCCTCTGCTCACCCCACCCCCTGGGCACAGCCTCAGGGGGTGGACTGCAGCCCCCGGCGGGGTCCACGGACACTCCTGATTCCACAGATGGCATCGCCAGCCCCGGAGGCTTTGGAAAGAGGGGCCAATGTCAGGTTGTTCTGTTCGTGGGGGCAGAAGGCTGAATGGGAGCACTTCTCAGAGTCGCTCCTGGGTAATGACGTAGAGCCACCTCCTATCAGAACCTCAGTGGGCAAAAGCTCACATTTACAGCCAGCAGCCTCCATGGAGCAGAGCTCGGCCCCGATGGAACAGTTGAGCCCAGGGGAGAGAATGGCCCGTCACTGCTTTCCTTGCAGGCTGCCCTGCTGCGAGGCCTCCCTGCCTCCCTCCACCCATCTTCCTTCTCTACGTCAGCATTAGAGGGGTGGCAGACATGACCCCTCAGGCCCTACAGGCATGGGCACACATGACCCATCTCCCGGCTCAACACAACTGCTTTCTCATCCCATCGCCCATGTCCAGGCTGACCCCGGTTCACACCAGTATCACCCACATGCACTTGGCACTTAGCTGAGCAGTGGGGAATCCTGGGTGAATGGCACGTGGGCCCTGGGATTGAGGCATTTGTATTTTGCTTAGTTGCTCAGTCTCGTCCGACTCTTTTGCAGCCCCATGGACTGTAGCCCGCCAGGCTCCTCTGTCCATGGGATTTCCCAGGCAAGAACACTGGAGTGGGTTGCCATTTCCCTCTCCAGGGGATCTTCCCCACCCAGGAATCGAACCTGCATCTCTTGCATTAGTAGGTGAATTCTTCACCACTGAGCCACCAAGGGAGGCCAGGAAGGAGGAGACAGATCCAAAAATACCTCGGAGCCATAGCAGGTTCCATTCCAAACTATGGCAGTAAAGTAAGTCACACAAACTTTTCTGGTTTCCCAGTATATGTAAAAGATACGTTTAGGACTTCCCTGGGGCTCCAGTGGTTAAGGATCTACCTGCCAATGCAGGGGAAACGAGTTTGATTGCTGGTTCAGGAAGATCGCGTATGCCAAGGGGCAACTCAGCCTGTGTGCCACAAACGCTGAGCCCTCGCTCTGGAGCCCGTGCTTTGTAACGAGAGCGGCCACGGCAATGACAAGCCTTGGCACCACAAGCAGAGAGTAGCCCTCACTTGCTGCAACTAGACAAAGCCCACTCAACAACAAAGAGCCGGTGCAGCCAGTAGATATATAGATGATTAAAAGCAGAAGTCATGTTTATGCTATACTGTAGTCTATCAGAGTGCAATGGCAGTATGTCTACAAGACAACGTACATACCTTTACTGAAAAATACTCTATTTCTATAATCTATATGGGGAAAGAATAGATATGTGTATACGTATAACTGAACCACTTTGCTGTTCTCCTTTGCTGAAACTGACCACATTGTATACTCCAACTTAAAATAAAAATTTTTAAATAGCTTACTACTATAAAGTGCTAATCATCACGTGACAGCCCAGGATTGCTGCACCTTCCCTTTGTGAAAACTGCGGGACCTCCACAGTGCAGTAAAACAGGGTACGCCTGTAAATGACCACGCAACACAGAAATAACACTAAAGAATGTGGCCACTGCCCAACAGGCAAGCACTGTGCCATCTGGCTTCTCAAGAGGGCAATTAATTTCAATTTGGGTGGGGGTGGGTGAGGGTTTTATGAAGGAGGTGCTGCACGGTGATGATTCAAAGTGTGAAATAGTCAGAACTAACGATGCTGACCAGTGAGAAAGGTGCAATTTCCCTGGGGGCCTGGCGAGTATCCTCAGAAGCTTGGTCGTGGGAAAGTTCCCGGACTTTGCAAAATGAGATGGGGTAGCAGGGATGCGCAAGGCAGGGAGGGCCGCCGGGCACTACTCAGAGCTGGAGCATCGCAATACTCTAACCCCAGGCTCGGCTGTGCCCCAGTGAGTGAACCAACTGCTCACAGCCCCAGGTGGGGTGAGTGCTGGGCACATCCAGGCACTGGCTTGGCCCCTTCCCTCTGGAAACAGATTTCCTTCCATTTCTAGAACAGCCTCTCACAGCTGCTGCGCCTCTTCTCCCTGGATGTTGCAACAAAACCACCTGCCCTCCCGTGAAAGAGGGCATTGTTTCCACCTGGGCCACCCCCAGCAGGGTGGGGAGAGCAGAACCCGCTGAGGAGAAGCCCAGCCTGCCGGGTGGGGGGTTCTCAGTGCCAGGCCTGAACCAAGCAGCGGGTGTGGCTGCCATAAAAGAAACAACTCCCCGGGCACCTCAAATGGAGACACAGCACTGCTGTTTTCCTCAAGGTGTCATCACCGTAGGGAAAGCTCTCCTGAGAGCTCACCCACCTTTGGGGGATAAAATGTTTACAAGAGGAAAACACATAAAGAGACTTTATTTTGTTTTTCTTTAGACACTTGAGCCACCCACAACCATAGTTAAATAAAGTAAATAGAGCAAAATTCTCTAACCATGGTCCATGCAGAAAGAACAAAGATGACTGTCCTGAGGGTGGCCAGTTCAGAACAGGCCCCTGGGGCCAGACTGGGGGGCACAAACTCCAGCCTGTTTTCACCACCAGCTGCCCGGGGGTGGGGGTGTGACCAAGTCTTTAAAAGGCGGGGTAAGATGCGGATATTTTAGTTGATATCTAACCTGAGACCTCCACACAGGATGGGTACACAGAGTGTGTTAGTTTTGAAGTGAGGGTGTATCTGCATGTCAGTGTGTGTGTGCGTGTGTGTGTGTCTGTGTTTGTATGCATGTGTGTTTTCTTGTATGTCTGTGTGTGTGTCTCTGTGTCTGTATGTCTCTGTGTGTTTGTGTGTGTATCTGTGTGCGTGTGTTTGCTTATGAGAGAGAGAGAGAGNGGGATTTCCCAGGCAAGAACACTGGAGTGGGTTGCCATTTCCCTCTCCAGGGGATCTTCCCCACCCAGGAATCGAACCTGCATCTCTTGCATTAGTAGGTGAATTCTTCACCACTGAGCCACCAAGGGAGGCCAGGAAGGAGGAGACAGATCCAAAAATACCTCGGAGCCATAGCAGGTTCCATTCCAAACTATGGCAGTAAAGTAAGTCACACAAACTTTTCTGGTTTCCCAGTATATGTAAAAGATACGTTTAGGACTTCCCTGGGGCTCCAGTGGTTAAGGATCTACCTGCCAATGCAGGGGAAACGAGTTTGATTGCTGGTTCAGGAAGATCGCGAATGCCAAGGGGCAACTCAGCCTGTGTGCCACAAACGCTGAGCCCTCGCTCTGGAGCCCGTGCTTTGTAATGAGAGCGGCCACGGCAATGACAAGCCTTGGCACCACAAGCAGAGAGTAGCCCTCACTTGCTGCAACTAGACAAAGCCCACTCAACAACAAAGAGCCGGTGCAGCCAGTAGATATATAGATGATTAAAAGCAGAAGTCATGTTTATGCTATACTGTAGTCTATCAGAGTGCAATGGCAGTATGTCTACAAGACAACGTACATACCTTTACTGAAAAATACTCTATTTCTATAATCTATATGGGGAAAGAATAGATATGTGTATACGTATAACTGAACCACTTTGCTGTTCTCCTTTGCTGAAACTGACCACATTGTATACTCCAACTTAAAATAAAAATTTTTAAATAGCTTACTACTATAAAGTGCTAATCATCACGTGACAGCCCAGGATTGCTGCACCTTCCCTTTGTGAAAACTGCGGGACCTCCACAGTGCAGTAATACAGGGTACGCCTGTAAATGACCACGCAACACAGAAATAACACTAAAGAATGTGGCCACTGCCCAACAGGCAAGCACTGTGCCATCTGGCTTCTCAAGAGGGCAATTAATTTCAATTTGGGTGGGGGTGGGTGAGGGTTTTATGAAGGAGGTGCTGCACGGTGATGATTCAAAGTGTGAAATAGTCAGAACTAACGATGCTGACCAGTGAGAAAGGTGCAATTTCCCCGGGGGCCTGGCGAGTATCCTCAGAAGCTTGGTCGTGGGAAAGTTCCCGGACTTTGCAAAATGAGATGGGGTAGCAGGGATGCGCAGGGCAGGGAGGGCACTACTCAGAGCTGGAGCATCGCAATACTCTAACCCCAGGCTCGGCTGTGCCCCAGTGAGTGAACCAACTGCTCACAGCCCCAGGTGGGGTGAGTGCTGGGCACATCCAGGCACTGGCTTGGCCCCTTCCCTCTGGAAACAGATTTCCTTCCATTTCCAGAACAGCCTCTCACAGCTGCTGCGCCTCTTCTCCCTGGATGTTGCAACAAAACCACCTGCCCTCCCGTGAAAGAGGGCATTGTTTCCACCTGGGCCACCCCCAGCAGGGTGGGGAGAGCAGAACCCGCTGAGGAGAAGCCCAGCCTGCCGGGTGGGGGGTTCTCAGTGCCAGGCCTGAACCAAGCAGCGGGTGTGGCTGCCATAAAAGAAACAACTCCCCGGGCACCTCAAATGGAGACACAGCACTGCTGTTTTCCTCAAGGTGTCATCACCGTAGGGAAAGCTCTCCTGAGAGCTCACCCACCTTTGGGGGATAAAATGTTTACAAGAGGAAAACACATAAAGAGACTTTATTTTGTTTTTCTTTAGACACTTGAGCCACCCACAACCATAGTTAAATAAAGTAAATAGAGCAAAATTCTCTAACCATGGTCCATGCAGAAAGAACAAAGATGACTGTCCTGAGGGTGGCCAGTTCAGAACAGGCCCCTGGGGCCAGACTGGGGGGCACAAACTCCAGCCTGTTTTCACCACCAGCTGCCCGGGGGTGGGGGTGTGACCAAGTCTTTAAAAGGCGGGGTAAGATGCGGATATTTTAGTTGATATCTAACCTGAGACCTCCACACAGGATGGGTACACAGAGTGTGTTAGTTTTGAAGTGAGGGTGTATCTGCATGTCAGTGTGTGTGTGCGTGTGTGTGTGTCTGTGTTTGTATGCATGTGTGTTTTCTTGTATGTCTGTGTGTGTGTCTCTGTGTCTGTATGTCTCTGTGTGTTTGTGTGTGTATCTGTGTGCGTGTGTTTGCTTATGAGAGAGAGAGAGAGGAAGCACCAATTAAGGGCTGGTTCATGCAGGGACTCTGGGGGCCCTGGTGCCCCTCTCAGCCCCACTGACCCACTGTCTCACTTGCTGCCTCCGCCCTCCATAAACACATGCGTTCTTTGATCACCTCATTTCTTGATGGCAGCAAACGGATGGCCAGTTTTATGTTCCAGGTTGTTAACTCGTGGAAGTTCTGGAAAAGCAAGCATGTAGGTGCTGGGTGCGTGGAGCACCTGCCTGCACAGTGGGCCCCTTGTCAGGGCCCAGGCTGCTCCCTGCTGGCTGGATGGCTGGCGTGGCCCCGGCAGCACGGGTGGGCAGCCTGCCTCCACTGTCCCCTCCTTTCCTCATGCTCTTCTCTCCCCATCCCCTTCCTCATTATCGTTCATCCTCCCACCTGCCTCCCCACCTCCTCGTGGTGTCTTTCTCAAGAGAGAAGCAAACGGCAGAGCTGGCCGCTCACAGGAAGTTTCTGAATTCTACACATGGTGGGAACAGGCTTTACCTCAAAGCCCCTTAAAAGAGCCTCCCTGGGGTCGAGCAGGAGCCTGGGGAGGCAGCTGGGGAGCAGCCCAGCTGGGCCCTCAGCCGCCACAGGGCGAGAGGGCCCTTGACCCCACGCAAGCCCTCACAGGTCTGCCCGCCTGCTGGCACTCTCGGCATCACCTCAGCCCATCTGGCCTCAGAAACCAGGAGCCATCTTTTCTATACCAGGGTCACCCCACCAAGTCATCTCCTTTGGCCAAGAGGACTGATGCAGTTTCTTCTGGAAATGATTCTGTTGTCCCAGGAAGCCACGTGGGGGATTCATGGCAGCAGAGCCAGAGTGCTGGACTGTGCAGCTGGCCTGGGGATCTTCCCAACAGCCTGTCAAGCCAGGCATCCTAAGCTGGTCAGAGTCCAGGGCTTCACTTAGTTCCTCTTTTCCATTAACTCACCAAAGTTTATGTCATTTTGTTGTGGTTACATATAGCCATTGGCCCTAAGAAAGTGTGTGAGAGGTAAGCACACACCAATCATAAAAGTGTCAAGTGAAAGCTTTTCCTTCATTGTTCGAGAGCATGAGAGTAACACATTTGGAGTCATATGCATACATGTTTCATGGGTGTGTACGTGTATATGAAACTGTGGGTGGAAAACCAGAACAACAGAGTGGGGACAGTTGTGTGACTGTAACTAGGAATTACCCAATGCGAACAAAAGAGAGAAAATAGAAAAAAAAAGAAAAAAAAGGAAAGATCCTTAGGGACCTATGAGACTATGATTTGATGTTCATGTAAAGGACTTAGTGAAAGGAAAGAAGACTGTGAAGAAGAAAAAGTCATTGAAAGACAATAGCTGAAAATGTCCCAAATTTGGTAGGAAGTTGAACAAACTTCAAAGACAATAAAGCCTAATAAGCCTATGCCAAGACACATCATAATTAAACTTCTGAAAACTAAAGAAAAATAATCTTAAAATCAGCCAGAGGAAAATAATATCTTACCTATAGGGGAAAATAATTTGAATAACAGTAAATTTCTCATCAGAAACCATGGACGCCAGAAGGAAGTAGCACAATATTTTTTAGCACTGAAAGAAAAGAACTGTCAACCCAGAGTTTTATACCCAGCAAAAATATCTTTCAGGAATGATAGAGAAATAAAGACATTATCAGATAAAGGATAACCAAGAGAATTTGTCATCAGCCAATTTACCTAGAATAAGGGCTAAAGAAAGTTCTCTTTAAAAAAGTTAATGATAAAATCAAGAATTGTGGAACACCAAGAAGGAAAAAAAATCATAGGAAAACAAAAATATGGGTAAATGTCATAAGCTTTCCTTCTCTCATTAAAGCTTCTAAATAATGTTTAATGATTGAAGCAAAAATCTGAACATCTCTTTCTCAACAATTGATAGACCAACTAGAGACAAAGTTAACAAGGATATAGAAGAACTCAACAGTGCCATCAATCCACAGAATTTAATCTACATTTATAGAACACTCCACCCAACAACAGCAGAATGCACAGGCTTTTCAAGCTCCCATAGAACATAGACCAAGATGACCTATATTTGGGACGATTAAAAAAGGAAGTTGAAGGAATTTAAATCATATGAAGTGTATTCTCTTGCCACAATGGAAACAAACTACAAATCAATAACAAAAAGATAACATAAAAATCTCCAAACATTTGGAAACTGAGCAACACATTTCTGAATAATTCATGGGTCAAATAGGTAACCATAAAATAAATTGTTTAAAATACAAGGAAAAGAATGGAAATGAAAATACAACATATCAAATTTTGTGATACATAAATAAAATAGTGCTGAGTGAAATTTGTAGCACTAAATACATATAATAAAAGAAAGCAATAATTTAAGCTTCCACTTTAAGAACTTAAATAAACCCAAAACAAGCAAAAAAAATAATGAAGTCAGAGCAAAAATTAATAAAATTTAAACAGAGAAACATGTTTCCAAATAAAGAAATCAAGGGAAAAAAAAGAAAGAAACAGCTGGTTCTCTGAAAAGATAATAAAATGGTAAACTTCAAGCAAGACAAAAAGAAGACACAAATTACCAACATCAGGAACAAAAGAGAGTATATCACTATAGACCCCACAGCCCTCAAAAGGAAAATAACAGAATATTGTAAACAACTGTATATCAACTNGGTTCTCTGAAAAGATAATAAAATGGTAAACTTCAAGCAAGACAAAAAGAAGACACAAATTACCAACATCAGGAACAAAAGAGAGTATATCACTATAGACCCCACAGCCCTCAAAAGGAAAATAACAGAATATTGTAAACAACTGTATATCAACTTTGACAATTTTGATGAAATAAACCACTTCCTCAAAAACCACAAACTATCATAATTCCCCCACCTGAAATAAATCATTTGAAAAATACTATAACTATTAAGGAAACTGAATTTGTAATTAAATAACTTGCAAAAAGTTCTAGGCTTAAATTCACCAAATGAAGAATTTAACCATTCATTTGAAAAAGAATTTACACTAGTTCTATACAATCTTGTATAAAAAATAGGAGAGCGAACAACTCAAAATTCATTCCATGAAACTAGTATTACCCTGATTCTGAAATCAAAGAGGGTATAAAAAATTCAGACCAATGTTCCTCATGAATGTAGATGCAAAAATTCTTTATAAAAGTATTATCAAATAGAATTTAACAATATGTAAAAAGAATTGCTCACCATGACCAAGTGAGGTTTATTCCAGTGTGCAAATCTGGTTTGATATTTGAAAATCAATTAATGTAATCCTTCATATTACAAAGAAGCCCCTGATCATATCAATTAATGTAGCAAAAGCATTTGACAAAATTCAAAACTCATTCATCGTAAAAACTCTCAAAAAAATAGGAATAGAAGGGGACTTCCTCAACTCAATAAACAGCATCTATGAAAAAGAACCTATAACCAACATCATACTTACTGATAAAAGAGTGAATACTTCCCTTCTAAGATCAGAAACAAGGCAAGATTGTGTACTCCTATAACGCTCATTAAGCATAGTGCTCTGCATTCTAGCTAGTCTGACAAGGGGACAAAAGGAGATAAATGGCATATAGATTGCTCTAAGGAAGACTGCATTAAGAGGACAAGAAGATCAGAATGGGAGAAAATATTTGTAAACCACATATCCAACAAAGGACTATTATGTAGAGTATAAAAAAGAACTCTCCAAACTCAACAGTAAAAGAGCAGACAATCTAATTAGCACACAGGCAAAAAATATGAAGAGACATTTTACCAAACAAGACATGAAGATGGCAAACAGGTGCATCAAAAAATGTTCACCATCATTAACCACTAGGGAAATGCACAATGAGACATCACTACAAACATATCAGAATGCCTAAATAAAAAGATACAATGATAATAAATGTTGGTGGGGAGACAAATCAGAGAAACTGGATCACTCATACACGGCCAGTGGGAATGCAAAATGATGCTGCCTCTCTGGAAAACAATTTGGCTGTTTCTTTAGAAACTAAACATATGACTACCATATGACCCAGCAATTATACTCCTGGACATTTATCCTAGGGAAACAAAACTTAAGTTCACACAAAAACCTGTACAACAATGTGCATGGCAGATTTATTTGTAGTAGACGCAAACCGAAAGCAACGCAGATGTCCTCCAATGAATGAATGAATGGCTAAACAGACAATGGTATAGCAAAAAAAAAAAAAAAAAAAAAAAAAAAAAATGTTCATTAAATCTAAAATGACATCAGGTGTAAGATAAAACATTATTCCTTTTTTTTTTTTTTTTTT
>SJYW01012589.1:794866-821684 GCA_006410735.1 Raphicerus campestris
GATGGAATTCCAGTGGAGCTGTTTCAAATCTGAAAAGATGATGCTGGGAAAGTGCTGCACTCAATATGCCAGCAAATTTGGAAAACTCAGCAGTGGCCACGGGACTGGAAAAGGTCAGTTTTCATTCCAATTCCAAAGAAAGGCAATGGCAAAGAATGCTCAAACTACCGCACAATTGCACTCATCTCACCTGTTAGTAAAGTAATGCTCAAAATTTTCCAAGCCAGGCTTCAGCAATACATGAACCATGAACTTCCTGATGTTCAAGCTGGTTTTAGAAAAAGCAGAGGAACCAGAAATCAAACTGCTTTAGGAGAGACCTAAGTTTGATTCAATTACAAAAAAAATAAATTCAATTACAGCACATATAAATATGATAACGACAGTAATAAAAACTCTACATAATAAAGCATTTCCAAACCCCAGCTGGTGGCCTACTTACAATAACAATTGCCCAGTTCTCAGGTTTGTTATAAAAAGATTTGACTCATGTTTGAGAATCCCTGAATATATTAATAGAAGATTTCATTATGATTTGTGGAGGTATATACATATCATAGCAACTAGATTTTTATTGGGTTGGCCAAAAAGCTCATCCTGGTTTTTCCAGGACATCTTACGGAAAAACTGAACGAATTTTCAGCCAACCCTATAGCTCAAGTTGACTTCACTCATTTATTCTTTTCACTAATTGAACAGTTAGCTATCATAAAATAGGCTATCAGAAATAATTTTTAAAATAAGAACTGTACATGCCTTACCGTATGTAGACACTATTATGTATCCTTTACCATATTCTATCATTTAATTTCCTAACAACTGTATGCTGCAAGTATTTGTTTCTCTCTGCCAAGAGTTTATAGTCTTCTGACGGAGACGAATGCTTACATAAATAGAGAACAATGTTGTCGATGCAGTGGGAGAGCTGTTCCAAGGGATTATGCAGAAACAAGAGAGAAATTCGACTCGATTTCCCCCAAACACAGGGGATGAACAGAAAGCAAAAAACACTTAAGTTTTATTTCTTCTTTCACGTACAATTAAACTTTTCATGGTCTGAAAGCATTCATTAATATTTTATCACAGATCATATATGCCACTACATTCAGTGTATTTCTAAATATTAAATCATTAGGCTCTAACAATATATCAATTTTCTTCTAAAAATGTTTTTAGATCTGACCTCAGCTGTTTTGAGCAATCTGCTGATAAATCTGTATGGAGCCCTGAACTTTACTCCTTGAGAAGTAAGAATAGATGTTGATTAGATGAATTATTAAAAAGCAAATCTGGATAACATAGTGTGAAACACCTTGACCAAATTTACAAAATGGTGCTCACAGCCCAAATTTGGAATCCAGAGGGATTTTTGTTTGTTTGTTTGTTTGACTCTTTAAAATGTTTGCAAAAATGCATCAATGTTGAGACATTTGGGAAATTTCAAGTAAAAATGGGTAAAACGTTTTCTCATGAAAACCAAGGTCTCTGATTTCTCTTTAGAAAAAATAGAATAGTTGGTAACCTGGGCCACTATTTGGAAGACGGGCATTAGAGACAGAGAAAGTGGTATAAGAAAAGAAGATGTGTGTGTGTGGCGGGGGCAGGGTGGTGGTGGTGTGAACTGCAAGTGGTTCCCTGAGGTAGCAGTGTAAAATTTGAGTCAAAAGGAGTAAAGATGAGCTTGAAGAGGCCCAAATGGGTCAGATTTTGGCAAGCTTTGCATGTGGTGTTTAAGAGTTTGAAATTCATCCTGCAAATAATAAGCAGGGTTTTAAGTAGGTGAGTCACACTGTCTGATTTCTGTTCCAGCCAGATCATCCTAATGGCAAGTGAAGGGAGAAGTTGAAGACAGCCAGCCTGAAGACTGGAAGAAAAGTAGAGAAGCTGTATAATGATTTAAGAAAGACACAGAGTAGCTTGAGTTCTGGTAGTGACTGTGGGGATAGAAAAAAATACAGAAAATACCTGAGAGATGTAAAGGAGCATAGAAAAAGTTCAGGGTTTTACATCCTATGAAGCAAAAGGATGAAGAAGGAGAGGAGGGGCCCTCCTAGGATGCTAAGCACGGGGTGGGTGGTGTCCTTAGGCTAGGAGGAGATCACAGAAGGAAACAGTGTGGAAGGGAAGCTGATGTCCACTCCCAAGCCTGTGAGTTTGGGGGTGTGGGTGGCCACGCAGAGTCACGCAATGGGCAGTTAGCTATAGGCACTGCATTAGTCTGTTTGGGTGGCTGTAGCAGAAAAGTGCCGGAGAAGGCAATGGTACCCCACTCCAGTACTCTTGCCTGGAAACTCCCATGGACAGAGGAGCCTGGTAGGCTACAATCCATGGGGTCACTGAGTCAGACACGACTGAGCGACTTCACTTTCACTTTTCACTTTCATGCATTGGAGAAGGAAATGGCAACCCACTCCAGTGTTCTTGCCTGGAGAATCCCAGGGATGGCAGAGCCCAACGGGCTGCTGTGTGTGGGGTCACACAGAGTTGGACACGACTGAAGCGACTTAGCAGCAGTAGCAACAGCAGCAGTAGGAAAGTGCAAGATCAAGGCTCTGGTGGATTCTGTCTGGTGAGGGCCCACTCCCTAGTTCATAGTCTTCTGGCTGAGTCCTCACATGATGGGAGGGGTGAAGGAGCTTTCTGGGGTCTCTTTTATAAGGGCACTAACCCCATTCATGAGGGCTCCACCCTCATGACCTAATCACCTCCCAAAGATCCTACCCCCAAACACCATCATATTGGGGATTAGTCTTCAACACAGGAATTTGGGGGGCACAAAAACATTCATTCTATAGCAGGAGTCTGGGGCTCCATGAGAATGACTTATTTAGAGGTAAAATTTTGATTGTCATTAGCAAATCAGTGGCTGTCAAACCAAGAGGTTACTTAAATCCGCCAAGGAGAGTATGTAGCTAGGAAAGAGCATCATGGAGGATGAAACACAGAGAACACCAACTTCTGACGCAATGGCATTTGGGCTCTAACTACTCGGTATGTTTTTGCATCTCAGACAAAGTGTAATTTCTGCCTTTTCACCAGAATAGCTTTCTCCTCTTCATCATTTCCTTTCTCACATTCACGCCTCGCTGTCCTACTCGTTATCCTTGCCACTTCCATTTCACTCCCTTAGATTCTTTGTCATAAACTGTATCACATATAAAAAGAGGGTATTTAATACATACCCATGAGGCAATGGCACCTCACTCCAGCACTCTTGCCTGGAAAATCCCATGGAAGGAGGAGCCTGTTGGCTGCAGTCCATGGGGTCGCAAAGAGTCAAACACGACTGAGTGACTTCACTTTCACTTTCATGCACTGGAGAAGGAAATGGCAACCCATTCCAGTGTTCTTGTCTGGAGAATCCCAGGGACGAGGGAGGCTGGCAGGCTGCCGTCTATGGGGTCGCACAGAGCCGGACACGACTGAGGGAACTTAGCAGCAGCAGCAGCAACAGCATCATGATCTAAAGATCAATAAATTAAACATAGTATCAGTTTAAAAAACAGAACATTTCAGTTGTAACCCTTCCCTTGTCCCTCCTCCCAGGGGCAATAACCACTATCATGAATTTTGCAGTTTTCATATAGTTTTATCACGTGTGATTATCACTAAATATTTTTCTTTTTGAGGGGGAGTGTTTGTAAAAATGACATGACTGTCTTTTTCTGTAATAGCCTTGTTGGTTGTGCTGCGGTTCATTCTTTCATTTCTGCTTGGTCCATTGCATGCTGTAACATCAATTGTCCTGCTAATAGACATTTGGGGGCATTCTGGAATTGTGGCTGTAATGAATGGTGTCTTTATCAACATTCTTTTTTAAAAAAATATGTTTACTTGGCTGCAGAGGGTCTTAGTTGTGGCAGGCAGGCTTCTCTAGTTGTGCCCATGGGCTCAGTTGCCTCACAGCATGTGAGAGCTTAGTTCTCTAACCAGGGATCAAACCTGCATCCCCTGAATTGGAAGACAGGTTCTTAACCGTTAGACCACCAGGGAAAACCCCAAACATCCTTATCTGTGTGTTTGGTGAACATCTGTGCCTCCAGTTACACCTAAATTTGAAACTGCTAAATTGAACTGTGTGGGGAGCCACACTCTTCCCTACCCATTAGTAATCTGACCTGGAGTTATCATGCTTTTTTAAGGCTGAGTGGTTTTTTGTTGTCGTTGTTGTCAAGATATCTATGTTCACAAAATAATTTTTAATTGAAAAACAATTTTCTCATTTGTCCTAATATTCAGTGACTGAAGCACCAAAAAATGTTTTCTGTTCCATCTTCTCTTCCCTTTTTTCTTCCCACTTTTCCTTTTTTGGATTCATTCTAAAGGCCAAAGAACTCAGCTTTGTACTTTGTAGGCCCTGGTTGTTTTATTTTTTTCTGCTCTCCTTACTCACCCCTACCTCCACCCCCACATACCCCGCCACAGGAAATTGAGGAAGGTCCCCAGGGTCCAAGAACCTATATTGCCTGTGGATTCACGGGGCCAGAGCAAAACCCCCACCATCAGAAAAGCAGGAGAGGGCAGGTTGCTGTTGGCCTCTGGAAAATCCCCGCAGCCCCGGAGCTCCCTGTTGGACCGAGTGCAACCTGCTTTTTTTTTTTTTTTTTTAATATGTGTCATCTGTACAATTAGCCCTTGGTGGCTAGCGGATATTGGTCTGTCGAGCTCCCGGTCTGTTTCCCGAGCGGAAAGGTAAAGAGCACTGGGACCTACTCAGTATCTCCCACGGGTTATTTATGCATGCAGTGTGCCGCTCTGGAAATAGAAACATCAGCGCTGTGAAGCATCCAGAGGTGAGCGGGGCAGGGCTGGCATGCTCCTTTTTAGACGGACAGCTGTGGCCGCCGCACAAGCGCGGACCAGAGCCCGCCCACCAGGGCGGAGGCAGCAGCCGCTTCCGCTTGTCAGGGAGTCCCGAGCCACGCAAAGGTTGCCCGCCCCCAGGAAGGGCCGGGCCCCTCTGAAGCGGAAATGCTCACGTTGACTTCCAGCTTCCTAGCCCCGGGGCATCTAGGTTCTGGGCTTATGATGCATCTCTGTCCTTACCTTTTGGGGGATGGATCCCTGGCGGTGAGGGTGCTTCTCTCCGAGTGTCTTTACCGCAGCAAACTGAGAAGGTGCCCTACATGGGTTTATCCTTAGCTTCATTCCCTGTGATTCCTCTCCTTGCCCAAACACTGTGTAGTACCTGGGCAATACCTGGGTCTCACCCTCAGAGATTCTTATGTAAGGATCCAGTGTGAAGTCTGGACGTCAGGATTTTTCAAAGCTTTCCAGATGATGCTAACGTACAGCCAAAGGTGAGAAACACGACCTAGGCTCAAAGCTGAAGGGTTCAGGGATACCAAGAAACCATTTGTTATTTCTGTTTTGCTTTAATTAACTACCATTCCTTGAAGCCCCTTCATTAAGTGCTGACAAAATGCTAAGCTGTGAACACNAGAAACACGACCTAGGCTCAAAGCTGAAGGGTTCAGGGATACCAAGAAACCATTTGTTATTTCTGTTTTGCTTTAATTAACTACCATTCCTTGAAGCCCCTTCATTAAGTGCTGACAAAATGCTAAGCTGTGAACACACCTTAGCTTACAGTGATTTGCCCTGAGTCAACCTGCTTATTATATGCAGAGTACATCATGAGAAATGCAGGATTGGAGGAAGCACAAGCTGGAATCAAGATTGCCAGGAGAAATATCAATAACCTCAGATATACAGATGACACCACCCTTATGTCAGAAAGTGAAAAGGAACTAAAAAGACCCTTGATGAAAGTGAAAGAGGAGAGTAAAAAAGTTGGCTTAAAGTTCAACATTCAGAAAACGAAGATCATGNTTTCAGACTGGATATTTGTCTGCAAGCTAGCTTACGTGAAAAGACATTTTACCAGAAGGACATAGGGGACTCATAGGACCAGTGGGAGGCTGCAGGGCTAGGGGCTGAAATGGGCAGACATTACTCGCTTGGAGAACTGAGTCATGAGAAGTCCAGTGCGGCCTCTCGGCAGCAGCTTGCTCCACAGGCTGGTGTGGCTGCGTAGGAAGAACACCCACCAACTGCTCCTCTGTCTTTGAGCAACATGCTCAAGAATGAACGTTCCAGAAGAGAGGGTCGTCTGAGCCAAGTTGGAATTAAGTGAGAATCTGGCTGCTTTGGTTTTCGCACCGGGAGACAGGCATGGGAGGAGGCAAGAATGCTCTCTCACCTGAATTTATAGCATGAGGACTCACCTGAAGGTAAGCAAGGAGCTCTTGTTAAAGGGGAGGGAGGGACGGTTGAAGGTTGGAGGGCTGAAAAATAACACTGTTATCCTAAATAGATGGTCAGTCACTCGAGGGCAGTCACAGGGCCCTGAGTTTAAACTGGGAACCACCGTGCTTGTGATCGTTGTTTACAGCGGTAAACACAGTTCAGAATGTGCTCAAAGGATTTATCCTCTGGTGGGGAGTCCCTAGTCCTCAGTGTATAGTGGAACCTAACACCTTAGCCCCTTGTTCTCTGGGCAACCTCCATGATAATCCACTACAGCCATCAATCATTTTAAAGAGGAAAGAAAAGGTAAGGTTATTTACAGAATGAACTCAACCATGTTAAAATAGAATAAGAAATATATGTACTAAAATATTGAGTGAGAATGTCTGGACTATGAAAGTGTAGGAAATTTTAATTTACATTTTTTGCTTTCTGTATTTTCTGAAGTTTCTACAATAACCATATATTACTTAATGACATTATGGTCAGTAGTGATTAATATCCTCACCTCTATAATATGTTTTACTTACATTTATAAGTTGGATAACTGACTCCCTTTTTGAAATAGTAATTTTGGTGGCTCAGTGGTAAAGAATCTGCCTGCCGGTGCAGGAGACCTGAGTCTGATCCCTGATCCGGAAGATCCCACGTGCCGCAGAACAGCTAAGCTGGTACGCCCCAGCTGTGGAGCCTGTGCGCCAGAGCCCGGGAACTGCAGTTACTAAAACTCTGCGCTGCAACTGCTGAAGCCCAGGCGCCTGCGCTCCACAGCAAGAGGAGCCGACGGGCCGTAACCAGAGAGTAGCCCCGCTCTCGGCTGCCAGAGAAAAAGCCGCACAACGACGAAGACCCAGCACAGCTAAAAGTAAATAAATAAGTTTTAAAGTCAAATGATTTGCACTTTAACTTTTAAGTGAACATTTTGTTGACATATGCTGTCTGGAGAGAAGAACGTACATCCTAAAGGTACAGCCTCATGAACTTCCACCGAACGGAAGCACACACGTGTCAGCGCTCACGTGTCATTATTATCGCTAAAGCCTCCTTCCTCTCCGGCGCCTCCCAGCCATCCTGACTTCCCACACTGTTGATTGATTCTGCTGGGTTTTGCACTTTCTATAAATGCAGTCATGGAATACTTATTTGCGTGTGTCTGCCAGCTTTTATTCAACTTTCTATTTGTGAGCTTCATCCATATTGCTGTGTGTAGCTGTAGGTTATCATTGATATAACTGATATTGCATAAATTTATCATGATTTTTAAATCCACTCCACTGTTGAACATTTAGTGCGTCTACTTCCCCCCAGTTTTAGGCTGCTATGAATAGTGCTACTATCAGGGTTGTTGTATGTGTGTTTTGATGAACATGTGTATGCTTTTCTGTTGCATATATACCAGCAGTAGCACTACTGGACCATCAGGTGTGTATATAACCAGCTTTCGCAAATGCCGCCAAGCGGCTTTCTACACTCCTTCCTCTCAAGTGATGCTTCACTGTTCTAGTCCCAAATCTTTCCCAACACTTCACATTGCTTTTTCTCTTTTAGCCATTATTATGGGGATGCAGTGGTATCCCGTGGTTTCAGTTTGTGTTTGGCAGTTGGCTAATAAGATTGAGCGCTTTTCATATGTTTATTGCACATTACCCTTTTCGTAAAGCGCACGTTTATGTGCCCCTTTTCCTGTCTGCTAATACCTATCAGATTATGCTTGATAACTGTGCATTCAAATAGCCTCTGTATGTAATTATTTTCTGTATCCTTGATTTATCAGAGCTTTTCCCCGCCAAACATTAGAATCACCTAGCAGCTTTCAATAAATGTTGTTCCTGGAACCTCATCCCTATGAAGTCAGGACTTCGAATTAGTGAAATCAGTTGCAGCACCAGCACTGGCATTTGGTAAAACTTTAAAACTTGATTTCAATCTTACCAAAGAGTTGCAAAAATAGTACAAAAAAATCCCATATTTCCTTCAACAATTTTCATCATATATTTACAGTCTATCACATTTGTTTTATTATTTATTTCTACATCTATATTGATTTTTATGCCTATATCTAGGTTCAGTTCAGTTCAGTTCAGTCGCTCAGTCGTGTCCGACTCTTTGCGACCCCGTGAATCGCAGCACGCCAGGCCTCCCTGTCCATCACCATCTCCCAGAGTTCACTCAGACTTAAGATCTAATTTATTCTCTGAGTCGTTTGAGAGTAAGTTGCAGGTATCATGCTCTTTTACCTCAGTCTAGCAGTTTTTGAGAGAGCCTTTTTTTTTCTTAGAGTTTGGTTGATTTCTACTCTCTAACTTTTCAAAGTTATGTTGTTAGGTCCAAATAGGATATGTTTGCTATATCTTTTTAGTGAGTTGTTTCTTTTTTATTGATATGTAGCTTCAGTATTATAATGTGTAATATTTAGTTTCAGGTGTACTACATAGTTGCTTGACATTTGCATACATTATGAAATGATCATAATATCATTTATAATAATCCTAATAACCATCTGTGGCCTATTTAGTTTATAACTGGAGGTTTGTTCCTCTTTGTTCCTCTTAACGCTGTTCACCTATTTCAGCCTCTTATCCCCCTCCCGCTGGCTGCCACCATCTCTTCTCTGTTCTTTGTATCTGCTAGTCTCTTTTCATTCTGTTTTCTTTCTTTGTTTTGTTTGTCAAATTCTACATATAAGTGAAATCATACACTATTTATCTCTCTCTCTGACTTACTTCACTTAGCATAATGCTCTCTAGGTCAAATGGCAAAATTTCATTCTTTTTATGCCTGAGTAGTATTCCATCCTGTGTGTGTGTTGGGTTGGTCAAAAAGTTAATTCAGATTTTCTGTACCATCTTATGGAACACTCAAATGAACTTTTTTGCCACATATACATTAATATGTGTGTATATATAGATAGATATATGTCACATCTTCTTTATCCATTCATCTATTATCATCTATCAATAAGACATTTAGGTTGCTTCCATATCTTGGCTATTGTAAATAATGCTGAAATGAACATTCACGTACATTTTCTCTTTTATTCAATTTTTTAAAAATTAAAGTATAGTTGATTCACAGTGTTGTGCCAATCTCTGTTGTACAGCAAATGACTCAGACATTTTATGCATTCTTTGTAATATTCTATTCCACTGTGGTTTAGCACAGGATGTTGAATATAGTTCCCTGTGCTATGCATGGACTTTGTTGTTTATCCATTCTAAATGGGGTAGTTTGCATTTATCAACCCCAAATTCCCCGTCCACCTGTCTCCCGCCCCTTCTCCCCATTGGCAACCACAAGTCTGTTCCCTGTGAATTCGTTTCTGTTTCACAGGCGGGCTCATCTGTGCCATATCCCATGTGCAGGTGATTCCCTGTGGCATCTGTCTTTCTCTTCCTGACTTACTTCATTGTGTACGATAAGCTCAAATTGCATCCATGTTGCTGCAAATGGCATTATAGCCCTGGCACTTATTTATATACCTGCAATTTTGTACCTTTCAGCTGCCTTCATCTAATGCTCACTCTCTCCACCTCCTCCTTTTTACATTTTAAAGTCTCATTTAGATTCTCCAACAAACTTATTACATTTATTTCCCATCATTAATTTTCACATCCTGTGTCTTCTGCTTTCAATTCCTTTCTTGCTGATGTGCATCGTTGAGTAGTCCTTTGCTAATCACAACTAGTAAAGCTTCTAAATCTCTGAATGTCTGAATGTCTCAGCCTTGAATGATACTTTAGCTACTATAGAATTCTCTTTGGACAAATATTTTTTCTCTTTTTTTTGAAGATAAAATTTTCATATTCTATTGAATCCATTATCACTGATGAAAATCCACCTACTATTCTTTTTTAAAAATTACAGCCTTAACTCTTTAGTATCTTTTATAAGTTTTCTGTGTGTTTGTTCCGAGCTTTTGGTACTATGTGTCTACATGAGAGATTTCTTTTTATTTATTCAGCTCATAATACAGCTACTGTTTCAACATAACAATATTTGTCATTTTTCAATTCTGCAATATTCTCAGCTAATTAAATACTATCTGTCTTGCACACTTTCCTTTTGGAGCTTGCTAGGGCTTTTCATTACAGACACTTGGTCTCTTAAATTTTCTTTCATATTTTTAATCTCCCCATATCTGTGTTGTATTCTAGGTAATGTCCTTAGATTTATCTTCAAAATGATTCTCTCTTTGACTATTTACAGCCCATGGTATCCATTGATGTTTCAGTATCAATAATTATGGTTTAAGATGATTAATTTTTTAAGAAATATGTCAATACTTTTTATAGTCTAGCTTATGACATTCACTGTTCTTTCAGTATTTTAGGCATAATTATTTTAAAAGCTTTTTCACATTTTTCCCTATTATTTTTCACTCTTGATTCTTCCCATGGTGGTTTGTTTCCTTGTGTGACTTCCAACTATTGAATATGAAATAATGTTCAGGAGTATTGTCTTCATAGGCATTCCATATGCCCTGGATTGCAGAAGCATTTTAGAAGCTGCTCTCTCCTTTGCCTCTCCTGATTAATGGATTCTGAAGCAATTGTGAATCCTAATCCCTTGGTTTGGGCTCCTTACATCACAGCCTGCTTGGCTGGGTTCTAAATGTTGTGAATGATGACTTTTCTACCCACAGGACCAAGTGGAAAACAAGTTCTCTCCATATTGCCCTAGTGGGTGGAGTTCTTCTAGTCTCTTTCATGTTGCGCAGCCATTGTTGAATCTTGATTTTATTCTAATAGCTCAGTTCCAATTCCCTTTGCATATGGGGCATATGGCTTGGACTCTTTCCCCCTATGCAAAAGCTAAAGCCTCGGTTCCTGATGGTTAAGGCTTAAATCCAATTCTGACATCCCTATGAGGTATTTTTATTTCAGCTCCTACTTATTATTCTGGCTTTGAACAAGATCTCATTTTATTCCTGGAAACTTCAATGTATTAGATATGTATTTAATCTGGTAATAGGCCAGAATTTTTCTATATCTGAAATGAGTGGATATTTCTCTGCCAAGCCAGTCTGTCATATTGACTAAAAGTGCATGTGTGTCTGTGTAGAGATGTTACATCAGAGAAGCAGCAGGACCAGAGAATGATTTTGACATAGAAACCAAGAGAGGAAACAACATCAAAGAGAAGCTGATGGCCATTGGTTGCTATTAAGCAAAAGCAAAAAAGGAAATACAAGATGTGAACACAGGATCTAGAAATGAGTGACTCCTGAGCTTGCTATTTGATCAGATTTCAGGAGAGAATGAGGGTGGGGAAGTGGAAGCAGTAGAGTTTGAGCTCCTGTCTGGAAAGTGTGATCATGTGAGAAGAAGAGAATTACAGAGGTCCCTTCAAGGAACATTGTGTGAAGATTTGTTTTTCAGAACAAGGGAGATCAGACTAGCATCAGTGATTCACTGTCCATCTGGCAGGACATCTATTCTTCTAAGCCATCCAAATTTTGTTTACTTCCTGTATAGGAAGATAGCATTTGTTTTTTATTTGATGAAAAGTTTTTCCAGCCCAAATGGACATCTCAAAACTCTCTTTATGATCTCTTCTAGCCTCTTGGTTTGAATTTGGCGTCCTTAACCTGAGAGTTATGGTTCTGGGTCTTAGCTTCTTGGTGACATAGACAAGGACATAACAGATGTGATGGAACAAAATTCAGTCATATCCAAGCCACATGTTGTCTCAAGGTGACCCGTTTCCACAATGAGTAGAAGTAGGGGCGAGGAGAAATGGGGAATTATGTAAGTGATGTGCTCTATCAGCCAAGCCGATTTGACTCTTTGCGACCCCAAGGGCTCCTCTGTCCGTGGAGTTTTCCAGACTAGAATACTGGAGTGGGCTGCCATTTCCTCCTGCAGGGATCTTCCTGACCCAGGGATCAAACCCATGTCTCCCGTGTCTCCTGCATTGCAGGCAAATTCTTTATCACTGAGCCACGGAGGAAGCCCTATGTAAGTGATAGAGAAACGTAAAGAGAGAGAGAGAGAGGAAGAGGAAAGAGATGAAGAGGAGAGAGGGCAGGGCAGAAGGGGAGAGGGTGTATGTACATTGACTGATTAACTGAAGAAGGCAAGTGCAGGACTTATTACATTTGAACCTCCGTGAGGCTACAGACACTGTAATGCTACATGCCTCAGCAGATACGCTCAATCTAAAGACATTCTCTGTCTGCTCCCAAGCTATTCTTAGTCATTTTCCTTACCTTTTTACATATCTAGTCATTGTATCCATACAGCAAACCTTCTCAAACTAAATAAATCTGATGACGTTTGGAGCAGTACCATGCCTGCAGAGTCCCTGTGTCCAAAAGGGATCCTCAGGACCCATATATAATTGTTGCCCCCATCTGCTCTCTTTGGACTGAGACACTCCTGCATTCACGTCTCTTCCTTGACTTTGCTCCTTAGCAGCTTCGCTCGTGAAATTTTATTATGCAAACCTCCCCAAGAATCTTATCACTGAGTCAGTTTCAGATATTTTTAATTTGGTTGCAGTGCTTCCCAGTGGCTCAGGGGGTAAAGAATCCGCCTGCACTGCAAGAGCTGCAGGAAATGTGAGTTTGATCCCTGCGTTGTGAAGATCCCCTGGAAATGGTAACCCACTCTGGTCTTCTTCCCTGGGAAGTCCCAGGGACAGAGGAGCCTGGTGGGCTACAGTCCATGGGGTCACAAAGAGTCGGACACAACTATGCACACACACAATGCCCTCCCAGCGCGAATCCAGCGGGTGAATGGAATGAAAGCTGACATCATTGTCAGAGGAAACGGCTGGGATGTAGCCTCGCTGAGCCAAGAACAGTCCTTATAACCAGGCCCTTGGCTGAAGCAGTGTTGAAAGCCCAGTTGGTGGTCGAAATCCTTAGTTACAGCTGAGCTGCTGAATGTGGAAACCAGCAAACCCTGAGCAGCCCCCTAAGCCGTGGGTCTCAAAGGCAGTCTATGCAGCGCTCAAACAAGAAAGAATGCATCTGAACGCTCTGGAGAGCAACCTCCGAGGAGCTTTCCGCTAATTGAAGTTTGGATGGAAGTGCAAGAATCACTCTGGGAATCTCCCAAAATTAATTAACTGCTTGGCTGAAATGAATAAATAGCAAGCTTAACAAAGGGGATTCCACTTTTTCTGTCTGCTCATGGCTGGTAGGTTTCACTCAAGGGAGACTCAAAGGAAATTCTGGAATAGAACAGTGGGGTTGACAGAGCTGAGTCAGAGGCGGGGGCTGGCCAGGTCTCTATGGCCCAGTGTCAGCCCGCATTTGGGTGGNAAAGGATTTATCCTCTGGTGGGGAGTCCCTAGTCCTCAGTGTATAGTGGAACCTAACACCTTAGCCCCTTGTTCTCTGGGCAACCTCCATGATAATCCACTACAGCCATCAATCATTTTAAAGAGGAAAGAAAAGGTAAGGTTATTTACAGAATGAACTCAACCATGTTAAAATAGAATAAGAAATATATGTACTAAAATATTGAGTGAGAATGTCTGGACTATGAAAGTGTAGGAAATTTTAATTTACATTTTTTGCTTTCTGTATTTTCTGAAGTTTCTACAATAACCATATATTACTTAATGACATTATGGTCAGTAGTGATTAATATCCTCACCTCTATAATATGTTTTACTTACATTTATAAGTTGGATAACTGACTCCCTTTTTGAAATAGTAATTTTGGTGGCTCAGTGGTAAAGAATCTGCCTGCCGGTGCAGGAGACCTGAGTCTGATCCCTGATCCGGAAGATCCCACGTGCCGCAGAACAGCTAAGCTGGTACGCCCCAGCTGTGGAGCCTGTGCGCCAGAGCCCGGGAACTGCAGTTACTAAAACTCTGCGCTGCAACTGCTGAAGCCCAGGCGCCTGCGCTCCACAGCAAGAGGAGCCGACGGGCCGTAACCAGAGAGTAGCCCCGCTCTCGGCTGCCAGAGAAAAAGCCGCACAACGACGAAGACCCAGCACAGCTAAAAGTAAATAAATAAGTTTTAAAGTCAAATGATTTGCACTTTAACTTTTAAGTGAACATTTTGTTGACATATGCTGTCTGGAGAGAAGAACGTACATCCTAAAGGTACAGCCTCATGAACTTCCACCGAACGGAAGCACACACGTGTCAGCGCTCACGTGTCATTATTATCGCTAAAGCCTCCTTCCTCTCTGGCGCCTCCCAGCCATCCTGACTTCCCACACTGTTGATTGATTCTGCTGGGTTTTGCACTTTCTATAAATGCAGTCATGGAATACTTATTTGCGTGTGTCTGCCAGCTTTTATTCAACTTTCTATTTGTGAGCTTCATCCATATTGCTGTGTGTAGCTGTAGGTTATCATTGATATAACTGATATTGCATAAATTTATCATGATTTTTAAATCCACTCCACTGTTGAACATTTAGTGCGTCTACTTCCCCCCAGTTTTAGGCTGCTATGAATAGTGCTACTATCAGGGTTGTTGTATGTGTGTTTTGATGAACATGTGTATGCTTTTCTGTTGCATATATACCAGCAGTAGCACTACTGGACCATCAGGTGTGTATATAACCAGCTTTCGCAAATGCCGCCAAGCGGCTTTCTACACTCCTTCCTCTCAAGTGATGCTTCACTGTTCTAGTCCCAAATCTTTCCCAACACTTCACATTGCTTTTTCTCTTTTAGCCATTATTATGGGGATGCAGTGGTATCCCGTGGTTTCAGTTTGTGTTTGGCAGTTGGCTAATAAGATTGAGCGCTTTTCATATGTTTATTGCACATTACCCTTTTCGTAAAGCGCACGTTTATGTGCCCCTTTTCCTGTCTGCTAATACCTATCAGATTATGCTTGATAACTGTGCATTCAAATAGCCTCTGTATGTAATTATTTTCTGTATCCTTGATTTATCAGAGCTTTTCCCCGCCAAACATTAGAATCACCTAGCAGCTTTCAATAAATGTTGTTCCTGGAACCTCATCCCTATGAAGTCAGGACTTCGAATTAGTGAAATCAGTTGCAGCACCAGCACTGGCATTTGGTAAAACTTTAAAACTTGATTTCAATCTTAACCAAAGAGTTGCAAAAATAGTACAAAAAAATCCCATATTTCCTTCAACAATTTTCATCATATATTTACAGTCTATCACATTTGTTTTATTATTTATTTCTACATCTATATTGATTTTTATGCCTATATCTAGGTTCAGTTCAGTTCAGTTCAGTCGCTCAGTCGTGTCCGACTCTTTGCGACCCCGTGAATCGCAGCACGCCAGGCCTCCCTGTCCATCACCATCTCCCAGAGTTCACTCAGACTTAAGATCTAATTTATTCTCTGAGTCGTTTGAGAGTAAGTTGCAGGTATCATGCTCTCTTACCTCAGTCTAGCAGTTTTTGAGAGAGCCTTTTTTTTTCTTAGAGTTTGGTTGATTTCTACTCTCTAACTTTTCAAAGTTATGTTGTTAGGTCCAAATAGGATATGTTTGCTATATCTTTTTAGTGAGTTGTTTCTTTTTTATTGATATGTAGCTTCAGTATTATAATGTGTAATATTTAGTTTCAGCTGTACTACATAGTTGCTTGACATTTGCATACATTATGAAATGATCATAATATCATTTATAATAATCCTAATAACCATCTGTGGCCTATTTAGTTTATAACTGGAGGTTTGTTCCTCTTTGTTCCTCTTAACGCTGTTCACCTATTTCAGACTCTTATCCCCCTCCCGCTGGCTGCCACCATCTCTTCTCTGTTCTCTGTATCTGCTAGTCTCTTTTCATTCTGTTTTCTTTCTTTGTTTTGTTTGTCAAATTCTACATATAAGTGAAATCATACACTATTTATCTCTCTCTCTGACTTACTTCACTTAGTATAATGCTCTCTAGGTCAAATGGCAAAATTTCATTCTTTTTATGCCTGAGTAGTATTCCATCCTGTGTGTGTGTTGGGTTGGTCAAAAAGTTAATTCAGATTTTCTGTACCATCTTATGGAACACTCAAATGAACTTTTTTGCCACATATACATTAATATGTGTGTATATATAGATAGATATATGTCACATCTTCTTTATCCATTCATCTATTATCATCTATCAATAAGACATTTAGGTTGCTTCCATATCTTGGCTATTGTAAATAATGCTGAAATGAACATTCACGTACATTTTCTCTTTTATTCAATTTTTTAAAAATTAAAGTATAGTTGATTCACAGTGTTGTGCCAATCTCTGTTGTACAGCAAATGACTCAGACATTTTATGCATTCTTTGTAATATTCTATTCCACTGTGGTTTAGCACAGGATGTTGAATATAGTTCCCTGTGCTATGCATGGACTTTGTTGTTTATCCATTCTAAATGGGGTAGTTTGCATTTATCAACCCCAAATTCCCCGTCCACCTGTCTCCCGCCCCTTCTCCCCATTGGCAACCACAAGTCTGTTCCCTGTGAATTCGTTTCTGTTTCACAGGCGGGCTCATCTGTGCCATATCCCATGTGCAGGTGATTCCCTGTGGCATCTGTCTTTCTCTTCCTGACTTACTTCATTGTGTACGATAAGCTCAAATTGCATCCATGTTGCTGCAAATGGCATTATAGCCCTGGCACTTATTTATATACCTGCAATTTTGTACCTTTAGCTGCCTTCATCTAATGCTCACTCTCTCCACCTCCTCCTTTTTACATTTTAAAGTCTCATTTAGATTCTCCAACAAACTTATTACATTTATTTCCCATCATTAATTTTCACATCCTGTGTCTTCTGCTTTCAATTCCTTTCTTGCTGATGTGCATCGTTGAGTAGTCCTTTGCTAATCACAACTAGTAAAGCTTCTAAATCTCTGAATGTCTGAATGTCTCAGCCTTGAATGATACTTTAGCTACTATAGAATTCTCTTTGGACAAATATTTTTTCTATTTTTTTTGAAGATAAAATTTTCATATTCTATTGAATCCATTATCACTGATGAAAATCCACCTACTATTCTTTTTTAAAAATTACAGCCTTAACTCTTTAGTATCTTTTATAAGTTTTCTGTGTGTTTGTTCCGAGCTTTTGGTACTATGTGTCTACATGAGAGATTTCTTTTTATTTATTCAGCTCATAATACAGCTACTGTTTCAACATAACAATATTTGTCATTTTTCAATTCTGCAATATTCTCAGCTAATTAAATACTATCTGTCTTGCACACTTTCCTTTTGGAGCTTGCTAGGACTTTTCATTACAGACACTTGGTCTCTTAAATTTTCTTTCATATTTTTAATCTCTCCATATCTGTGTTGTATTCTAGGTAATGTCCTTAGATTTATCTTCAAAATGATTCTCTTTGACTATTTACAGCCCATGGTATCCATTGATGTTTCAGTATCAATAATTATGGTTTAAGATGATTAATTTTTTAAGAAATATGTCAATACTTTTTATAGTCTAGCTTATGACATTCACTGTTCTTTCAGTATTTTAGGCATAATTATTTTAAAAGCTTTTTCACATTTTTCCCTATTATTTTTCACTCTTGATTCTTCCCATGGTGGTTTGTTTCCTTGTGTGACTTCCAACTATTGAATATGAAATAATGTTCAGGAGTATTGTCTTCATAGGCATTCCATATGCCCTGGATTGCAGAAGCATTTTAGAAGCTGCTCTCTCCTTTGCCTCTCCTGATTAATGGATTCTGAAGCAATTGTGAATGCTAATCCCTTGGTTTGGGCTCCTTACATCACAGCCTGCTTGGCTGGGTTCTAAATGTTGTGAATGATGACTTTTCTACCCACAGGACCAAGTGGAAAACAAGTTCTCTCCATATTGCCCTAGTGGGTGGAGTTCTTCTAGTCTCTTTCATGTTGCGCAGCCATTGTTGAATCTTGATTTTATTCTAATAGCTCAGTTCCAATTCCCTTTGCATATGGGGCATATGGCTTGGACTCTTTCCCCCTATGCAAAAGCTAAAGCCTCGGTTCCTGATGGTTAAGGCTTAAATCCAATTCTGACATCCCTATGAGGTATTTTTATTTCAGCTCCTACTTACTATTCTGGCTTTGAACAAGATCTCATTTTATTCCTGGAAACTTCAATGTATTAGATATGTATTTAATCTGGTAATAGGCCAGAATTTTTCTATATTTGAAATGAGTGGATATTTCTCTGCCAAGCCAGTCTGTCATATTGACTAAAAGTGCATGTGTGTCTGTGTAGAGATGTTACATCAGAGAAGCAGCAGGACCAGAGAATGATTTTGACATAGAAACCAAGAGAGGAAACAACATCAAAGAGAAGCTGATGGCCATTGGTTGCTATTAAGCAAAAGCAAAAAAGGAAATACAAGATGTGAACACAGGATCTAGAAATGAGTGACTCCTGAGCTTGCTATTTGATCAGATTTCAGGAGAGAATGAGGGTGGGGAAGTGGAAGCAGTAGAGTTTGAGCTCCTGTCTGGAAAGTGTGATCATGTGAGAAGAAGAGAATTACAGAGGTCCCTTCAAGGAACATTGTGTGAAGATTTGTTTTTCAGAACAAGGGAGATCAGACTAGCATCAGTGATTCACTGTCCATCTGGCAGGACATCTATTCTTCTAAGCCATCCAAATTTTGTTTACTTCCTGTATAGGAAGATAGCATTTGTTTTTTATTTGATGAAAAGTTTTTCCAGCCCAAATGGACATCTCAAAACTCTCTTTATGATCTCTTCTAGCCTCTTGGTTTGAATTTGGCGTCCTTAACCTGAGAGTTATGGTTCTGGGTCTTAGCTTCTTGGTGACATAGACAAGGACATAACAGATGTGATGGAACAAAATTCAGTCATATCCAAGCCACATGTTGTCTCAAGGTGACCCGTTTCCACAATGAGTAGAAGTAGGGGCGAGGAGAAATGGGGAATTATGTAAGTGATGTGCTCTATCAGCCAAGCCGATTTGACTCTTTGCGACCCCAAGGGCTCCTCTGTCCGTGGAGTTTTCCAGACTAGAATACTGGAGTGGGCTGCCATTTCCTCCTGCAGGGATCTTCCTGACCCAGGGATCAAACCCATGTCTCCCGTGTCTCCTGCATTGCAGGCAAATTCTTTATCACTGAGCCACGGAGGAAGCCCTATGTAAGTGATAGAGAAACGTAAAGAGAGAGAGAGAGAGGAAGAGGAAAGAGATGAAGAGGAGAGAAGGCAGGGCAGAAGGGGAGAGGGTGTATGTACATTGACTGATTAACTGAAGAAGGCAAGTGCAGGACTTATTACATTTGAACCTCCGTGAGGCTACAGACACTGTAATGCTACATGCCTCAGCAGATACGCTCAATCTAAAGACATTCTCTGTCTGCTCCCAAGCTATTCTTAGTCATTTTCCTTACCTTTTTACATATCTAGTCATTGTATCCATACAGCAAACCTTCTCAAACTAAATAAATCTGATGACGTTTGGAGCAGTACCATGCCTGCAGAGTCCCTGTGTCCAAAAGGGATCCTCAGGACCCATATATAATTGTTGCCCCCATCTGCTCTCTTTGGACTGAGACACTCCTGCATTCACGTCTCTTCCTTGACTTTGCTCCTTAGCAGCTTCGCTCGTGAAATTTTATTATGCAAACCTCCCCAAGAATCTTATCACTGAGTCAGTTTCAGATATTTTTAATTTGGTTGCAGTGCTTCCCAGTGGCTCAGGGGGTAAAGAATCCGCCTGCACTGCAAGAGCTGCAGGAAATGTGAGTTTGATCCCTGCGTTGTGAAGATCCCCTGGAAATGGTAACCCACTCTGGTCTTCTTCCCTGGGAAGTCCCAGGGACAGAGGAGCCTGGTGGGCTACAGTCCATGGGGTCACAAAGAGTCGGACACAACTATGCACACACACAATGCCCTCCCAGCGCGAATCCAGCGGGTGAATGGAATGAAAGCTGACATCATTGTCAGAGGAAACGGCTGGGATGTAGCCTCGCTGAGCCAAGAACAGTCCTTATAACCAGGCCCTTGGCTGAAGCAGTGTTGAAAGCCCAGTTGGTGGTCGAAATCCTTAGTTACAGCTGAGCTGCTGAATGTGGAAACCAGCAAACCCTGAGCAGCCCCCTAAGCCGTGGGTCTCAAAGGCAGTCTATGCAGCGCTCAAACAAGAAAGAATGCATCTGAACGCTCTGGAGAGCAACCTCCGAGGAGCTTTCCGCTAATTGAAGTTTGGATGGAAGTGCAAGAATCACTCTGGGAATCTCCCAAAATTAATTAACTGCTTGGCTGAAATGAATAAATAGCAAGCTTAACAAAGGGGATTCCACTTTTTCTGTCTGCTCATGGCTGGTAGGTTTCACTCAAGGGAGACTCAAAGGAAATTCTGGAATAGAACAGTGGGGTTGACAGAGCTGAGTCAGAGGCGGGGGCTGGCCAGGTCTCTATGGCCCAGTGTCAGCCCGCATTTGGGTGGGCACAGTCCCTGCCAAAGAAAGGTACCTTTGTCTAACCTGGCACTTGTTCTGGTGGATCTCTTCTTCTTTGCCCATCTCTCCCAACAACACCCCACGCCTGGGTTTGGTGACAGCCGCCTCTGTGTCCCCCTCTCCCCAAACAACCCCCCACACCTGGGTTAGATGACAGCTGACTCTGTGTCCCCCTCTCCCCCAACAACCCCCCCATGCCGGGGTTGGGTAACAGCCACCCTCTGCGCCCACCTCCATCACAGTACAAACCTCTCTGTGCTGTGATGTAGCCCCGTTGTCAGTCTTTGCCATTGGACCATGTGCATCTCCGTGGCAAGGTGTGTGTCACATGTTCTTAGACCCACGTGGACTGGGATGTGGCTGTGCTCAGTGTGGTTTTTTACGTTTTATTAATTTATTTTTAATTGAAGGGTATTTACAACATTGTGTTGGTGTCTGCCGTACATCAACATGGATCAACCATAGTTAAATTTTTTTTAATGTGGACCATTTGATAGTCTTTACTATACTTTGTTACAACAGTGCTTCTGTTTTAGTTTTGGCCTTCTCAGCCAGGAGGCATATGGTATCTTAGCTCCCAGATCAGGGGTTGAATTCACACCCCTGCGTTGGGAAGAAAAGTCTTAACCACTGGACCACCAGGGAAGTCCCCACTGTGTTTTGAACTGAATTTTCATTAGAGACTTATTGAGATGTTTATATGGTGTCCTTTGTTACTACTACAGTTAGTTGCAAGAGAAAAGTCCCACAAGGTAGCACTTGTTTAAGCATGTGGGTCATTGTGTGTGTTTTAATCTCGCCTAACACCTTGCCCATCACCAGCTAGATGTGCGTCAGGGTACACTGGAGCCACCCAGCTGGGCAAGTATTTTCTCACCTGGGTGCCAGGCACAGCAACAAGGAGGAGGTTTTGTCTCACGCCCATGGCCACAGGTGGTTTGCTCTAAGTTAGGCTGGAACTAGGTGGTGCTAGTTGTAAAGAACCCACCTGCCATGCAGGAGACGAAGAGACGTGGTTTGAGCCCCAGGTCGGGAAGATCCCCTGGAGGAGGGCATGGCAACCCAATCCACTAGTCTTGCCTGGAGAATCCCCTGGATGGAGGAGCCTAGCAGGCTACTGTCCCGTGGGCCACACAGAGCTGGACACGACTGAAGCGCACACATGCACTTCTGTTCCCTGCAGGTTTCTCAGTTCAGTTCAGTTCAGTTCAGTCGCTCAGTTGTGTCCGACTCTTTGCGACACCATGAATCGCAGCACGGCAGGCCTCCCTGTCCATCACCATCTCCCGGAGTTCATCGAGTTCGTGATGCCATCCAGCCATCTCATCCTCGGTCGTCCCCTTCTTCTCCTGCCCCTAATCCCTCCCAGCATCAGAGTCTTCTCCAATGAGTCAACTCTTCGCATGAGGTGGCCAAAGTACTGGAGTTTCAGCTTTAGCATCATTCCTTCCAAAGAAATCCCAGGGCTGATCTCCTTCAGAATGGACTGGCTGGATCTCCTTGCAGCCCAAGGGACTCTCAAGAGTCTTCTCCAACACCACAGTTCAAAAACATCAATTCTTTGGCACTCAGCCTTCTTCACAGTCCAAATCTCACATCCATACATGACCACAGGAAAAACCATAGGAATCAGCGAACTAAAATGGACTGGAATGGGTGAATTTAACTCAGATGACCATTATATCTACTACTGCGGTCAGGAATCCCTCAGAAGAAATGGAGTAGCCATCATGGTCAACAGAAGAGTCCAAAATGCAGTACTTGGATGCAATCTCAAAAATGACAGAATGAGCTCAGTTCGTCTCCAAGGCAAACCATTCAATATCACAGTTATCCAAGTCTATGCCCCAACCAGTAATGCTGAAGAAGCTGAAGTTGAATGGTTTTATGAAGACCTACAAGACCTTTTAGAACTAACACCCCAAAAAGATGTCCTTTTCATTATAGGGGACTGGAATGCAAAAGTAGGAAGTCAAGAAACACCTGGAGTAATAGGCAAATTTGGCCTTGGAATGTGGAATGAAGCAGAGCAAAGACTAATAGAGTTTTGTCAATAAAATGCATTGGTCATAGCAAACACCCTCTTCCAACAACACAAGAGAAGACTCTACACATGGACATCACCAGATGGTCAACACTGAAATCAGATTGATTTCTCATTTAGGGCTTTCCTTTCCTGAATATCCTGAGAATCTAGGTACCATAAAAGTAGAACACCATCCTTGAAGATTTCTTGCAAATAATGTCTTCTCTTAGATCTTCTATGTGAGGGGTCTTGGCAGCGATGAGGAGTCACGGGCGTCCTGGGCTCCATGCCCCAGGGGCTGGGCAGCCTCACCCTACACAAGCAACAGGTGCCACTCCATCCAGTCACCACTCTTCTTTCTTGATCATTTGAGTCCATTGAGGAAAAAGTAAGTATGGCTGAAAGCGGGTCACACTCAAAGAATGCCAGGAGCTAGCACCATATTTTTATCAGTTGGTGCTTAGAAGATGGCTGCCCAGGGAGGGACAGGGTGACGAGTGGACCCAATGGAGAAAGGGAAAGTGCAAAGATTCCCGGTGCCTGCTTTACGACTTTATTCAAAGTCTTCACTGGTCAAAATCACCCTCATATACTTCTGTTCTTCATATACCTTGAGTATATGTGTCCCAGCTGCAGCCTCTCACCCATGAGGTTATGGAGCAGGACAGCCTCAGTTCCCTGAGGAGCCTTTCTCTGCAGAGACAAAGAACCAGTTATACAACCAAATTAGCAAAGTATGCCAGGGCAAATACAGTAGGGCTGCCAGATAAAAGGCAGGATGCCCAGTGAAGTTTGAATTTCAGATAAACCATGAATTACTTTTATTTTAATACTGACTAGGACAAACATATTAAAAGTTGTTAAGTTGTTATGTGAATTTTCTCAATACAACTGAACTATATACTTAAAAGTAGTTAGTGTTTAAAAAATTATTTGATGTTATGTGAGAGTCTGGTTTAACAGGGTGTCTTGTATTTTTTATGAGCTGCATCTGGCTTTTTTTTTCCCTTTGGTGGGACTGTGGGCTCCTGGGGCTCAGTTCTCCAAACAGGGACTGAATCTGGGCCACAGCAGTGAGTGCAGGGAACCCTGACACCCAGACTACCAGGTAACTCCCTGGAAATTCTAAAATGAGGAGGAGAACTTCCCTTCTCATTCCCCTCTACTGGAAGCCATGGTAAACGTAGTCCAGAAGATTCTGCAGGGCTCAGCAATTCAGCTCCAGGGGCAGAGGCTCCTGATGGGGGCTGTGGGGCGAGTCCGGGGTGAAGTCTGGGCTGCCAGATGCGCAGCTGCGCTGGTTTCCGGGGCTCCGCCAGCTCCGGGGCGGGCCCAGAGGGACACTGCGGGACACCCCTGGTGTCACAGGCCCACCGTGGCTGCCCAGAGGGAGGGAAGAGATCGAGTCCCAGTTACCAAACGGTCCTGCAAGACAGGCCCTGACAGAAGTCAGAGAGGAATGGCCCCAATACGCCTGTCATCGCTGGGCCTCGCTCTGGCTGGCACGCCCCATCTTTAAGCTGCGGAGCCACGCCGAGGCGCACGCCTGCTTTAATCAGACCCAGCCCTGCAGAGGAAAATCTGGATCTGCTGAAAATGCAGTAGTGAGTGATTATTTTATCCTGTTGTCAACAGGAGAGATGATAAGCTTTCTTACATTTAAAATAGGGTACCATTTGGAAAAGAAAAAAGAAAATTAAAAATAGAGGAAGACTGATTGGCATGCCACCTTGAACAGCCAGGCTTGGCAAAAGCTGGTTATTCCTGCAGGAGGCCGGCTCCCTGGCGGACATGCTCTGGTGGACAGGGCGCCCGGTGGGCATGAGGCAGGCTTAGCGCCATGTGCAGAGTGGCTGCTCAGCGGGCAAGTCGCTTTCCTGGAGGTTCACAGAGCCAGTCTCCTTACGTTCTAGGCGGCCTGCAAGTTTGTGAGGGCAGGCAGCTGTTTGTTTCCATTTGTGTGGTCTCCTTCAACTGATGTGGCTGGCAGGAGAGGGAGAGGATGAAGGGAGGCAGAGTGGCGAGGTGTGGGGCATTCGCCGTGATGGAGGTGGCGGGGGAGACAGGAGCTGTAACTTGCACCGGCAGAGGGTGGGTGCAGACAGATGAGGGAAGCCCCTGCTGGCGGACTCAGCCGGGACTGCTTTCAGAAACTGCCATCCGGTCAGCATCGGGCGACTGGCGTGCCTCACACAAGGCACCGGGCTAGTGGGCAGCAGAAAATAGATGCAGCTAGTGATGATGATGATAATGCTAGACAAAATCCTATCTCTTATGTCATAGATTGATTTGTATTCCCCCTCACACATATGTTGAAGACCTAACCCACTGCACCTCAGAATCTTATTTGAAAATAGAGCTCTTGCAGATGTCATCAAGCTAAGATGAAGTCAGACTGGATCAGGCGGGCTCTAACCCATTATGACTCATGTTATAAGGAAAGAGACACGTGACAACAGAGGGTGACAGAGAGAACCCATGTGATGGCCAAGACAGACTGGAGTGAGGCGGCCGCAAGCCCAGGATCGCCGAAGACGGCCGGCAAGCCCCCGGAAACTAGGAGAGAGGCCCAAATGGGGCTTTCCTCTGAGCATCAGAAGGAACCAACTCTGCGGACACCTTCATTTCAGACCCAGCCTCCAACAGTGGGAGACAATACATCTCTATTTATTGAAGCCACCCAGTTTGTGTTTCTTACTGAAGGCAGCCCTAGGCCAAGCATACCCACCACAGTCACATCGGCAATGCATCGTTATCGTGTGGCAGGCATCATGCCAAGCGATTTACATAGTCACATCACATATGTTTCACCACAGCGCTAAGAGAAAGGACACGCTGGAACGGAGGAAAAGGAAGCCTGGAGAGGTCTGAAGTCAAATTACTTTAGGTAGAAACTTAGTCAACAATGAGAGAGGTACTTTCAGGTGAGAACCTGGAAATCAATCTTCAGAAGCAATAACTTATTTCATCCAGGTATTAGGTCAGCCGTCAGCACTCAGAGGAAAGAGGTTTAATCCAGTAAGTCACTGTATGAGTGACAAGAGGCTGCGGTAACAAACAAGCCCTGGTCCAGTCTCTGGGAGTGTCCGCCACACTCACTTACTAGGCTAGGTAAATGGAATGGCAAATCTAGATGGCAGCTAAAAGGAGAGCCAATGAGAGCAGCTGTGGTCGCCTCAAGTTGGGAAGGATTCAATTTGTGACTTTTTAAGTAATAATATTGCTAAGAAAAATAACCAGAGTTCATAATCAGAGAGAAAATCTCTTGATGGTAGCTGGCTAGTGTAATGTTAGTGGCTAAGCTTCGGTTAAGTGTGTCAGAGATTAAATGTGAGTAAACAGGACAGCATTTAAAACTTTTGCTTCCTGTTATTTCTAAAATATTCAAAATTTATCCCCTATAAGTAAATACTGTATCTTGACAGAGTCTTTTTCCAACATATATATGTGTGTGCAAGTCACTCAGTCATGTCCAACTCTTTACAACCCCATGGACTGTAGTCCACCAGATTCCTCTGTTCATGGGATTCTCCAGGCCAGAATACTGGAGTGGGGAGCCATTCGCTTCTTAATGGGATTTTCCCAACCCAGGGATCAAACCTAGGGCCCCTGCATTGCAGGAGGATTCTTTACCATCTGAGCCACCAGTGAAACCCTTTCCAACATATATACGTTGAAATATATTATACATTCCATATAATATATATTATATACTTCCAATATATAATAAGCATCCAATATAGATACTTATTATAAATGAGATGAATGATAGGTGTTCAGGCTATGAAATAAGATACAGGTTTCTTCTTCTTCACACAAGGCAAAAAACAAAAAACAAGACAACAACAATAGTATGCCCTGGGATGCTCTTCTCCTCTGAAGTTTGGGTTTTAATGGGCCAGGAAAACCAAAGTGAAAACTGGACAAGTTAGCCAGTAAGGACGCTAACAACACTGACCATATACTGACACCATCAGTAATGTGAATCAGAACTCAAAGCTGGGCCCTGCGTTAGAAGAGCGATCTTTAAATTGAATACATTTAGGTTTTGAGAAATCTCATGGCATTGTCCTTATTTTTCTCACCTTGTCAAAGCAAAATTTGTCCATCAGCATGGAGCTGAGCCCCCGCCTTCCCTCCAGAGTCTCATAGAACCCCAGGAGCGGGGGG
>SJYW01012589.1:822140-905963 GCA_006410735.1 Raphicerus campestris
ATTTCAGGAGAGAATGAGGGTGGGGAAGTGGAAGCAGTAGAGTTTGAGCTCCTGTCTGGAAAGTGTGATCATGTGAGAAGAAGAGAATTACAGAGGTCCCTTCAAGGAACATTGTGTGAAGATTTGTTTTTCAGAACAAGGGAGATCAGACTAGCATCAGTGATTCACTGTCCATCTGGCAGGACATCTATTCTTCTAAGCCATCCAAATTTTGTTTACTTCCTGTATAGGAAGATAGCATTTGTTTTTTATTTGATGAAAAGTTTTTCCAGCCCAAATGGACATCTCAAAACTCTCTTTATGATCTCTTCTAGCCTCTTGGTTTGAATTTGGCGTCCTTAACCTGAGAGTTATGGTTCTGGGTCTTAGCTTCTTGGTGACATAGACAAGGACATAACAGATGTGATGGAACAAAATTCAGTCATATCCAAGCCACATGTTGTCTCAAGGTGACCCGTTTCCACAATGAGTAGAAGTAGGGGCGAGGAGAAATGGGGAATTATGTAAGTGATGTGCTCTATCAGCCAAGCCGATTTGACTCTTTGCGACCCCAAGGGCTCCTCTGTCCGTGGAGTTTTCCAGACTAGAATACTGGAGTGGGCTGCCATTTCCTCCTGCAGGGATCTTCCTGACCCAGGGATCAAACCCATGTCTCCCGTGTCTCCTGCATTGCAGGCAAATTCTTTATCACTGAGCCACGGAGGAAGCCCTATGTAAGTGATAGAGAAACGTAAAGAGAGAGAGAGAGAGGAAGAGGAAAGAGATGAAGAGGAGAGAAGGCAGGGCAGAAGGGGAGAGGGTGTAAGTACATTGACTGATTAACTGAAGAAGGCAAGTGCAGGACTTATTACATTTGAACCTCCGTGAGGCTACAGACACTGTAATGCTACATGCCTCAGCAGATACGCTCAATCTAAAGACATTCTCTGTCTGCTCCCAAGCTATTCTTAGTCATTTTCCTTACCTTTTTACATATCTAGTCATTGTATCCATACAGCAAACCTTCTCAAACTAAATAAATCTGATGACGTTTGGAGCAGTACCATGCCTGCAGAGTCCCTGTGTCCAAAAGGGATCCTCAGGACCCATATATAATTGTTGCCCCCATCTGCTCTCTTTGGACTGAGACACTCCTGCATTCACATCTCTTCCTTGACTTTGCTCCTTAGCAGCTTCGCTCGTGAAATTTTATTATGCAAACCTCCCCAAGAATCTTATCACTGAGTCAGTTTCAGATATTTTTAATTTGGTTGCAGTGCTTCCCAGTGGCTCAGGGGGTAAAGAATCCGCCTGCACTGCAAGAGCTGCAGGAAATGTGAGTTTGATCCCTGCGTTGTGAAGATCCCCTGGAAATGGTAACCCACTCTGGTCTTCTTCCCTGGGAAGTCCCAGGGACAGAGGAGCCTGGTGGGCTACAGTCCATGGGGTCACAAAGAGTCGGACACAACTATGCACACACACAATGCCCTCCCAGCGCGAATCCAGCGGGTGAATGGAATGAAAGCTGACATCATTGTCAGAGGAAACGGCTGGGATGTAGCCTCGCTGAGCCAAGAACAGTCCTTATAACCAGGCCCTTGGCTGAAGCAGTGTTGAAAGCCCAGTTGGTGGTCGAAATCCTTAGTTACAGCTGAGCTGCTGAATGTGGAAACCAGCAAACCCTGAGCAGCCCCCTAAGCCGTGGGTCTCAAAGGCAGTCTATGCAGCGCTCAAACAAGAAAGAATGCATCTGAACGCTCTGGAGAGCAACCTCCGAGGAGCTTTCCGCTAATTGAAGTTTGGATGGAAGTGCAAGAATCACTCTGGGAATCTCCCAAAATTAATTAACTGCTTGGCTGAAATGAATAAATAGCAAGCTTAACAAAGGGGATTCCACTTTTTCTGTCTGCTCATGGCTGGTAGGTTTCACTCAAGGGAGACTCAAAGGAAATTCTGGAATAGAACAGTGGGGTTGACAGAGCTGAGTCAGAGGCGGGGGCTGGCCAGGTCTCTATGGCCCAGTGTCAGCCCGCATTTGGGTGGGCACAGTCCCTGCCAAAGAAAGGTACCTTTGTCTAACCTGGCACTTGTTCTGGTGGATCTCTTCTTCTTTGCCCATCTCTCCCAACAACACCCCACGCCTGGGTTTGGTGACAGCCGCCTCTGTGTCCCCCTCTCCCCAAACAACCCCCCACACCTGGGTTAGATGACAGCTGACTCTGTGTCCCCCTCTCCCCCAACAACCCCCCCATGCCGGGGTTGGGTAACAGCCACCCTCTGCGCCCACCTCCATCACAGTACAAACCTCTCTGTGCTGTGATGTAGCCCCGTTGTCAGTCTTTGCCATTGGACCATGTGCATCTCCGTGGCAAGGTGTGTGTCACATGTTCTTAGACCCACGTGGACTGGGATGTGGCTGTGCTCAGTGTGGTTTTTTACGTTTTATTAATTTATTTTTAATTGAAGGGTATTTACAACATTGTGTTGGTGTCTGCCGTACATCAACATGGATCAACCATAGTTAAATTTTTTTTAATGTGGACCATTTGATAGTCTTT
This sequence comes from Raphicerus campestris, assembly GCA_006410735.1. Classification (NCBI taxonomy): domain Eukaryota; kingdom Metazoa; phylum Chordata; class Mammalia; order Artiodactyla; family Bovidae; genus Raphicerus; species Raphicerus campestris. The sequence goes on from SJYW01012589.1 coordinate 824,678, forward strand.
ACTATACTTTGTTACAACAGTGCTTCTGTTTTAGTTTTGGCCTTCTCAGCCAGGAGGCATATGGTATCTTAGCTCCCAGATCAGGGGTTGAATTCACACCCCTGCGTTGGGAAGAAAAGTCTTAACCACTGGACCACCAGGGAAGTCCCCACTGTGTTTTGAACTGAATTTTCATTAGAGACTTATTGAGATGTTTATATGGTGTCCTTTGTTACTACTACAGTTAGTTGCAAGAGAAAAGTCCCACAAGGTAGCACTTGTTTAAGCATGTGGGTCATTGTGTGTGTTTTAATCTCGCCTAACACCTTGCCCATCACCAGCTAGATGTGCGTCAGGGTACACTGGAGCCACCCAGCTGGGCAAGTATTTTCTCACCTGGGTGCCAGGCACAGCAACAAGGAGGAGGTTTTGTCTCACGCCCATGGCCACAGGTGGTTTGCTCTAAGTTAGGCTGGAACTAGGTGGTGCTAGTTGTAAAGAACCCACCTGCCATGCAGGAGACGAAGAGACGTGGTTTGAGCCCCAGGTCGGGAAGATCCCCTGGAGGAGGGCATGGCAACCCAATCCACTAGTCTTGCCTGGAGAATCCCCTGGATGGAGGAGCCTAGCAGGCTACTGTCCCGTGGGCCACACAGAGCTGGACACGACTGAAGCGCACACATGCACTTCTGTTCCCTGCAGGTTTCTCAGTTCAGTTCAGTTCAGTTCAGTCGCTCAGTTGTGTCCGACTCTTTGCGACACCATGAATCGCAGCACGGCAGGCCTCCCTGTCCATCACCATCTCCCGGAGTTCATCGAGTTCGTGATGCCATCCAGCCATCTCATCCTCGGTCGTCCCCTTCTTCTCCTGCCCCTAATCCCTCCCAGCATCAGAGTCTTCTCCAATGAGTCAACTCTTCGCATGAGGTGGCCAAAGTACTGGAGTTTCAGCTTTAGCATCATTCCTTCCAAAGAATTCCCAGGGCTGATCTCCTTCAGAATGGACTGGCTGGATCTCCTTGCAGCCCAAGGGACTCTCAAGAGTCTTCTCCAACACCACAGTTCAAAAACATCAATTCTTTGGCACTCAGCCTTCTTCACAGTCCAAATCTCACATCCATACATGACCACAGGAAAAACCATAGGAATCAGCGAACTAAAATGGACTGGAATGGGTGAATTTAACTCAGATGACCATTATATCTACTACTGCGGTCAGGAATCCCTCAGAAGAAATGGAGTAGCCATCATGGTCAACAGAAGAGTCCAAAATGCAGTACTTGGATGCAATCTCAAAAATGACAGAATGAGCTCAGTTCGTCTCCAAGGCAAACCATTCAATATCACAGTTATCCAAGTCTATGCCCCAACCAGTAATGCTGAAGAAGCTGAAGTTGAATGGTTTTATGAAGACCTACAAGACCTTTTAGAACTAACACCCCAAAAAGATGTCCTTTTCATTATAGGGGACTGGAATGCTAAAGTAGGAAGTCAAGAAACACCTGGAGTAATAGGCAAATTTGGCCTTGGAATGTGGAATGAAGCAGAGCAAAGACTAATAGAGTTTTGTCAATAAAATGCATTGGTCATAGCAAACACCCTCTTCCAACAACACAAGAGAAGACTCTACACATGGACATCACCAGATGGTCAACACTGAAATCAGATTGATTTCTCATTTAGGGCTTTCCTTTCCTGAATATCCTGAGAATCTAGGTACCATAAAAGTAGAACACCATCCTTGAAGATTTCTTGCAAATAATGTCTTCTCTTAGATCTTCTATGTGAGGGGTCTTGGCAGCGATGAGGAGTCACGGGCGTCCTGGGCTCCATGCCCCAGGGGCTGGGCAGCCTCACCCTACACAAGCAACAGGTGCCACTCCATCCAGTCACCACTCTTCTTTCTTGATCATTTGAGTCCATTGAGGAAAAAGTAAGTATGGCTGAGAGCGGGTCACACTCAAAGAATGCCAGGAGCTAGCACCATATTTTTATCAGTTGGTGCTTAGAAGATGGCTGCCCAGGGAGGGACAGGGTGACGAGTGGACCCAATGGAGAAAGGGAAAGTGCAAAGATTCCCGGTGCCTGCTTTACGACTTTATTCAAAGTCTTCACTGGTCAAAATCACCCTCATATACTTCTGTTCTTCATATACCTTGAGTATATGTGTCCCAGCTGCAGCCTCTCACCCATGAGGTTATGGAGCAGGACAGCCTCAGTTCCCTGAGGAGCCTTTCTCTGCAGAGACAAAGAACCAGTTATACAACCAAATTAGCAAAGTATGCCAGGGCAAATACAGTAGGGCTGCCAGATAAAAGGCAGGATGCCCAGTGAAGTTTGAATTTCAGATAAACCATGAATTACTTTTATTTTAATACTGACTAGGACAAACATATTAAAAGTTGTTAAGTTGTTATGTGAATTTTCTCAATACAACTGAACTATATACTTAAAAGTAGTTAGTGTTTAAAAAATTATTTGATGTTATGTGAGAGTCTGGTTTAACAGGGTGTCTTGTATTTTTTATGAGCTGCATCTGGCTTTTTTTTTCCCTTTGGTGGGACTGTGGGCTCCTGGGGCTCAGTTCTCCAAACAGGGACTGAATCTGGGCCACAGCAGTGAGTGCAGGGAACCCTGACACCCAGACCACCAGGTAACTCCCTGGAAATTCTAAAATGAGGAGGAGAACTTCCCTTCTCATTCCCCTCTACTGGAAGCCATGGTAAACGTAGTCCAGAAGATTCTGCAGGGCTCAGCAATTCAGCTCCAGGGGCAGAGGCTCCTGATGGGGGCTGTGGGGCGAGTCCGGGGTGAAGTCTGGGCTGCCAGATGCGCAGCTGCGCTGGTTTCCGGGGCTCCGCCAGCTCCGGGGCGGGCCCAGAGGGACACTGCGGGACACCCCTGGTGTCACAGGCCCACCGTGGCTGCCCAGAGGGAGGGAAGAGATCGAGTCCCAGTTACCAAACGGTCCTGCAAGACAGGCCCTGACAGAAGTCAGAGAGGAATGGCCCCAATACGCCTGTCATCGCTGGGCCTCGCTCTGGCTGGCACGCCCCATCTTTAAGCTGCGGAGCCACGCCGAGGCGCACGCCTGCTTTAATCAGACCCAGCCCTGCAGAGGAAAATCTGGATCTGCTGAAAATGCAGTAGTGAGTGATTATTTTATCCTGTTGTCAACAGGAGAGATGATAAGCTTTCTTACATTTAAAATAGGGTACCATTTGGAAAAGAAAAAAGAAAATTAAAAATAGAGGAAGACTGATTGGCATGCCACCTTGAACAGCCAGGCTTGGCAAAAGCTGGTTATTCCTGCAGGAGGCCGGCTCCCTGGCGGACATGCTCTGGTGGACAGGGCGCCCGGTGGGCATGAGGCAGGCTTAGCGCCATGTGCAGAGTGGCTGCTCAGCGGGCAAGTCGCTTTCCTGGAGGTTCACAGAGCCAGTCTCCTTACGTTCTAGGCGGCCTGCAAGTTTGTGAGGGCAGGCAGCTGTTTGTTTCCATTTGTGTGGTCTCCTTCAACTGATGTGGCTGGCAGGAGAGGGAGAGGATGAAGGGAGGCAGAGTGGCGAGGTGTGGGGCATTCGCCGTGATGGAGGTGGCGGGGGAGACAGGAGCTGTAACTTGCACCGGCAGAGGGTGGGTGCAGACAGATGAGGGAAGCCCCTGCTGGCGGACTCAGCCGGGACTGCTTTCAGAAACTGCCATCCGGTCAGCATCGGGCGACTGGCGTGCCTCACACAAGGCACCGGGCTAGTGGGCAGCAGAAAATAGATGCAGCTAGTGATGATGATGATAATGCTAGACAAAATCCTATCTCTTATGTCATAGATTGATTTGTATTCCCCCTCACACATATGTTGAAGACCTAACCCACTGCACCTCAGAATCTTATTTGAAAATAGAGCTCTTGCAGATGTCATCAAGCTAAGATGAAGTCAGACTGGATCAGGCGGGCTCTAACCCATTATGACTCATGTTATAAGGAAAGAGACACGTGACAACAGAGGGTGACAGAGAGAACCCATGTGATGGCCAAGACAGACTGGAGTGAGGCGGCCGCAAGCCCAGGATCGCCGAAGACGGCCGGCAAGCCCCCGGAAACTAGGAGAGAGGCCCAAATGGGGCTTTCCTCTGAGCATCAGAAGGAACCAACTCTGCGGACACCTTCATTTCAGACCCAGCCTCCAACAGTGGGAGACAATACATCTCTATTTATTGAAGCCACCCAGTTTGTGTTTCTTACTGAAGGCAGCCCTAGGCCAAGCATACCCACCACAGTCACATCGGCAATGCATCGTTATCGTGTGGCAGGCATCATGCCAAGCGATTTACATAGTCACATCACATATGTTTCACCACAGCGCTAAGAGAAAGGACACGCTGGAACGGAGGAAAAGGAAGCCTGGAGAGGTCTGAAGTCAAATTACTTTAGGTAGAAACTTAGTCAACAATGAGAGAGGTACTTTCAGGTGAGAACCTGGAAATCAATCTTCAGAAGCAATAACTTATTTCATCCAGGTATTAGGTCAGCCGTCAGCACTCAGAGGAAAGAGGTTTAATCCAGTAAGTCACTGTATGAGTGACAAGAGGCTGCGGTAACAAACAAGCCCTGGTCCAGTCTCTGGGAGTGTCCGCCACACTCACTTACTAGGCTAGGTAAATGGAATGGCAAATCTAGATGGCAGCTAAAAGGAGAGCCAATGAGAGCAGCTGTGGTCGCCTCAAGTTGGGAAGGATTCAATTTGTGACTTTTTAAGTAATAATATTGCTAAGAAAAATAACCAGAGTTCATAATCAGAGAGAAAATCTCTTGATGGTAGCTGGCTAGTGTAATGTTAGTGGCTAAGCTTCGGTTAAGTGTGTCAGAGATTAAATGTGAGTAAACAGGACAGCATTTAAAACTTTTGCTTCCTGTTATTTCTAAAATATTCAAAATTTATCCCCTATAAGTAAATACTGTATCTTGACAGAGTCTTTTTCCAACATATATATGTGTGTGCAAGTCACTCAGTCATGTCCAACTCTTTACAACCCCATGGACTGTAGTCCACCAGATTCCTCTGTTCATGGGATTCTCCAGGCCAGAATACTGGAGTGGGGAGCCATTCGCTTCTTAATGGGATTTTCCCAACCCAGGGATCAAACCTAGGGCCCCTGCATTGCAGGAGGATTCTTTACCATCTGAGCCACCAGTGAAACCCTTTCCAACATATATACGTTGAAATATATTATACATTCCATATAATATATATTATATACTTCCAATATATAATAAGCATCCAATATAGATACTTATTATAAATGAGATGAATGATAGGTGTTCAGGCTATGAAATAAGATACAGGTTTCTTCTTCACACAAGGCAAAAAACAAAAAACAAGACAACAACAATACTATGCCCTGGGATGCTCTTCTCCTCTGAAGTTTGGGTTTTAATGGGCCAGGAAAACCAAAGTGAAAACTGGACAAGTTAGCCAGTAAGGACGCTAACAACACTGACCATATACTGACACCATCAGTAATGTGAATCAGAACTCAAAGCTGGGCCCTGCGTTAGAAGAGCGATCTTTAAATTGAATACATTTAGGTTTTGAGAAATCTCATGGCATTGTCCTTATTTTTCTCACCTTGTCAAAGCAAAATTTGTCCATCAGCATGGAGCTGAGCCCCCGCCTTCCCTCCAGAGTCTCATAGAACCCCAGGAGCGGGGGGACAGCCCTTCCAGGGCCCGGCACCAGCTGGGGACCGTGGCCGGCTGTTTCTGGAGGAAGAGGGGTGGGGTGCTCCCCAGCACGTGCCCCCGCCCCGGTTCCCAGCTGCCTCCTGACCGGTCCACGGCCCCCTTTCACAGAGCAGGGCAGAGCACGGTGTGGAATTAGCTCTCTCATGGGATGGCACCAGGCCCCGGCTCCTGGACGCCTGCCCTTGTCCCCCAGTGAACAGTTCTCACAGGGATTAGTCTGCCTTCTCAGAACTGAGCGTGCGCTTCCTTTCCCTCTCCATGCCACCTGCGAACACCAACGGCCCTGCAGCCACAGGACTGCCTCCTGGCCCACCTGGCCCCACAGCTCCCTGTGGCGCTTCTTGGCAGAAAAGAGGTGCACAGAGCCCCATGCTGGGTTCTGGGGCTGGGTCATGTGGCACGGCCCTGGGCCCTTCTCTCCATTTGTCCCTGGTCCAGGCCATCCCTGAACGCTCTGCCTCCAGCCTCCATGCCATGGTGGGAAGGAAGGGTGCTTCCTGCTGACCAGACATGGACTCCAGGGGAGGAGCCATCGTTATTCTCCTAGGCTGGGGGATGCACGCATTAAACTGGTCATGAGAAAGAAATGCAAAGATGAGTACAGTGGACAGTTACAAGAATTTTTGTTTTTATTTGAACGCAGGGGATGACATTGGAAAGGCTCTGGGATGCAGCAAGTACATAGCTTTTAATTAGTTGGATGGCATGGCCATTGCATGGCCAGGAAGACAGGTAAATGTAACACTTAATACATCTTTATTTCTTTACAGGTCAGTAAACTAGAAAAATGGGATCTGGCGCTGTGGTTTTCTCCTTTTAATTGAGCTCTTGTTTAGATACGTGTGTGTGTGTGCTCCCAAGTTTCAACTTTCAGAATTATATAACCATTCCCCTTGGCTCATAATCAAGCTTTCAGATTAGCTGGAGGTGCCCTGGAGATTGGGGAGTTGGCATGGGGTAATGCACATGACCCTGTCAGGCTTCCTGATCACCCCATAGAAAGGTGTTTGCTTGCAGGTCACAGAAGAAAGCTGCTGGCAGGTGGGTTCTAGTGCACTGGGCCAATACTTTGAGCAGCTCGAGTTCTCAAAACTGTAATCATGAAAGATGAAATTTCATCACACTTTGCCCTTTGAAAACATCCTGGACATTCAGCATGTCCCTGAAATGTCTATACTAGTAGCAGCTACTTGAGAAAAAGTCAAGTTTCCCAGTTATTTAAATTCTTCTTTCAGTGGTGTGCTCAGTCCTGAATAGGAACTGTATGGATCTTGGAAGCATCACCCTGTGCAGCCCAAATCATAAATGTTTCCTTTCTTCTTTTGCTTGCTAGGAGTTACTATCTCCCAGCTGTCGATTAAAATAAAAATTATGACTATTTCTGTATGGTTAGGAGAAGGCAGTGGCACCTCACTCCAGCCCTCTTGCCTGGAAAATCCATGGACGGAGGAGCCTGGTAGGCTGCAGTCCATGGGGTTGCTAAGAGTCGGACATGACTGAGTGACTTCACTTTGACTTTTCTCTTTCATGCATTGGAGAAGGAAATGGCAACCCACTCCAGTGTTCTTGCCTGGAGAATCCCAGGGACGGGGGAGCCTGGTGGGCTGCCGTCTACGGGGTCGCACAGAGTCGGACATGACTGAAGCGACTTAGCAGCAGCAGCAAATATGATGGCAGAGAGATTATAGATAGGACTCAACATTTCAAACTTCATTTGGTGGAACGCCCTATCTGTCATTGGTAGGACATATAGCTCCCCTAAAATCCAAACCAGCTCGTCACTTCTTGGCCTCCCCGGGCCGCCAGCGTTTGCAAATCACAGTTAAGAGCACCGAGGTCTTAGATCCCTAGTGAAAGGCCTATAGAAATGCAAATCTCCCAGCCACCCCTCAACTCGCAGGAACATAGATAAAGCAAGTGGGGCCTAAGGAACCGCCAGGCATTATTTCCTGCTCCAGAGGGGGCTGGGGAAGAGGCCCAGCCGCCAGCTGCTGGCAGAAAGCACGCATTTCAGTACAAGCAAGCCACCTTGATCTTTGCGATGTACTTGGTGCAGAGAATGCCTTCCAGTGCCAATCACTGTGAATCAAGCAGAGATGTGACACTCCAAAGAGCCCCTCCCAGCCTTTAGTTCTGTCTGATTTGCAGTTTCAGTGGGAGGTTAGTGGGACAAGTGGGGAAACAGACAAGCAGCCCAAGAATGTCAAAGTGGCGCCTGTGACCAAGACAGGCCAGATTAGTGTCCCTTGACCTTTCATTTTTCAAAAGAGAATAGCATAGTTTTTCTTATCATTACAAATAATGCATTACTCACTGAACAAATTCAAACATTGAGAGAACTATTCAAAATGAAAGCTGAACTCTTATCACCCTGAGATAACAGCTGTTACAATTTGGTGACCATTTTTCTGATAACTTTGTGTGTGTTTGTACACCTAGAAATAAATTTACTCAAGGGGATAATATGCTTGTTTTTATGTAACTGCCTTTTTTAGTGATCAACAATAAATATAACTATTTATCAATACTACTCGATAGAGTTGTCCATTGATTCCAAGACACTCCTGCCCTAAGGATACCAAAATCCCCCAATGCTCAACTTCCTTACATAGAACCTTGTAGATTTTGCATATAACTTAAGTGCCTCTTCCCATATACTTTAAAGTATCTCTAGATTACTTATAATGGGCTTACCAGGTGGCACAGTGGTAAAGAATCCGCCTGCCAGTGCAGGAGACTCAGGACACAAGAGACGCAGGACGCAAGAGGTGCAGGTCTGACCCCTGGGTTGGGCAGATCCCCTGGAGAAGTAAACGACAACCCACTCCAGGGTTCTTGCCTGGGAAATCCCAAGGAGAGAGGGGCCTGGTGAGTTTCAGTCCGTGGGGTCGTGAAGAGTTGGACACTGCTGAGCACACAGCACACACACGCACGGATTACTTTTACTACCCAGTGCAATGTAAATGCTATGTCAACAGTTCCTGGTTCACAGCAAATTCAAGTTTTGCTCTTTGGAACTTCCTGAAACTTTTCCTGAGTATTTTTGATCCCAGATGATTGAGTCCATGGATGTGGAACCCGTGGATGTGGAGGACTGACTGTATTCCACTGTACGCTGTATCACAGTTTATTAGGCAACAACAATTTGACATACACTTCGTTTTCTTCTAGTGTTTCACTATTATATGCTACATTGCCATGGACATCTTTTGGATATTTGGCTGGTTATTTACTTAAAGGTGAATTTCTAGAAATTATTTTACTGGATCAAAGGGAAAGTTTATATCAAAGCTTGATACAGTTTATTATTCTGCCCTACAGTTTAGAATCTCATCAGAATACAATAGTGCCCATTTCCTCATACACTTCCTATTAGCAGTTTCTGAGATACTTTTTAAACTTTGCCAATCTGATGAACCCATATATATATGTATGTGTATGAATATATAAAATAGCATTTCTTTCCTAACTTATGATACTGAATACATTTTTATGTGTTTACTGCCCACTTGCTTTTTTTTAATGAAATAGCTCCCACTGTCCTTTTTAAAATGAAATAGCTCCTCATGTTCATTTTTCTAAAAGGTTATTACTTTTTTTTTCAATTGTAAAAACTTTATGTCTTAGAAATTTGCTGTCATATATTTTTAGAATGTTTTAGAAAGACAGAAAATAATTTGTCTTTTGGTTTTGGTAGTTGCAGAAGCTGTTTTTAATGAGGTAAAATTTACTAATATTTTGAAGAACTGATTTAAAATATTATAACCATCATTTGATTGTTATTATATATATGGTTCCTAATAAAAACATAACTCTCTGTTCTACCACAAGTTCTTCTCTTATGTAATAGGATCTAGTTCCTTGACACACAAATAAGTTGCCAGTTGCTTCCATATCATTTACAAATGATTCATCTTTTCCCTTTTTAATTTGAAATGCCTTCTTTATTATATATTAATTTTCATTTATTGCATGGGACTGTTTTTAGACTTTATCTTCTTCCATATATTTGATTATCTACTTATGTGCCAGTAACCACACTGTTTTAATAGTTTTATAATATATTTTGATATTAGGTAAATACCTAGTCATTATCCATCCTCTTCCCTCCAAATCTTTGCCTATTCTTAGGTCTTCTACTTTGACTTATTTTTAAAGTAACTTGTTGTTGGTTTGATCGAAGCATATAGAAAGGTACACAAGTCAAAGTATATAATTTGATTGATTCTCAGGGGTGAAAACATTCATGTTCTTACTACCCAGATCAGGAAACAGAGTGTCCCACAACCCCCAAATCTCCCCTTGTGACTTCTAGTCACTAGTCGCTCACCAAAGGTAACCACTGTGTTGATCTCAATCACCACATTCATTTTACTTTTCTTTAAAATTTTTTAAACTGTGCTAAAATACACATAGCATGTAATTTACCATTTTAGCCATTTTAAAGTATACAGTTTACTAATGTTAATGCTCAGAATCACATTATTGTGCAATCAATCTCCAGAACTTTTTCATCTTTTAAAATTAAAACTCTATACCCATTAAATCATAGCTCTCCATTTTCTGCCCCCCACCCATAGTCCCTGGCAACCACCTATTCTACTTCCTGTCTCTGTGAATTTGACTACCCTAGGTACCTCACATAAGTGGAATCATACATATCTATATAATTTACTAGCTTATTTCACTTAGCATAATGTCTTCAAGATTTAGCCTTATATCAGATTTAGCACATGTCAGAATTTCCTTCCTTTATACTGCTGAATAATATTCCATTCTATGTATATACCACACTTTGTTTATCATTTTCTGTTGATGAACTCTTGGGCTGCCTCCACTTATTATTGCAAATAATACTGCTATGAAGATGGGTATACACATATTTCTTTGACACCTTGCTTTAAATTCTCCCAGAGGTGGGATTGCTACATCATATAGTAATCAGTTCAGTTCAGTTCAGTTGCTCAGTCATGTCTGACTCTTTGCAACCCCATGGACTGCAGCAAGCCAGGCTTACCTGTCCATCACCAACTCCTGGAGCTTGCTCAAACTCATATCCATTGAGTAGATGATGCCATCCAATCATCCCATCCTCTATCATCCCCTTCTCCTACCTTCAGTCTTTGCCAGCATCAGGGTCTTTTCCAGTGAGTCAGTTCTTTGCATCAGGTAGCCAAAATGTTGGAGCTTCAGCTTCAGTGTCAGTCCTTCCAATGAATATTCAGGACTGATTTCCTTTAGGATTGACTGGTTTGACCTCCTTGCAGTCCAAGGGACCCTCAAGAGTCTTCTCTAGCACCACAGTTCAAAAGCATCAATTCTTTAACACAGCTTTCTTTATGGTCCAACTCTCACATCCATACACGACTACTGGAAAAACCGTAACTTTGACTAGATGGACCTTTGTTGGCGAAATAACATCTCTGCTCTTTAATATGCTGTGAAATTTTGTCATAGCTTTTCTTCCCAGGAGCATATCGCAATACAATTTTCAATTTTTTGAAGAACCACCACCACATTTCCCATAGTGACTACATTATCTTTCCACCCACCAAGAGTGAATGAGAGGTCTAAATTTCTTTACATCTTCTCCAACACCTGTATTTTTCTGCTTTTTAAAAAAATATAGCAGTCACCTTAATGGCTGTGAAGTGGTTGCCTTTGTTTTGAACTTTACATAAATTGAATCATTAAATACATATCATTTTGTGTCTGACTTCTTGTTATATATTTGTAATATTATTTTTGTATCATCCATGTTATTGCATTGAACAATATTTAATTAATTTTCCAAGATTTATAATGTCCTATAGTTTATCCAGTCTAATGTTGAGGGACTTTGAATTGTTTTTATTTGCTTATTACTATGACTACTGCAGACTTTATTTTGGGGGGCTCCAAAATCACTGCAGATGGTGATTGTAGCCATGAAATTAAATGATGCTTACTCCTTGGAAGAAAAGTTATGACCAACCTAGACAGTATATTCAAAAGCAGAGACATTACTTTGCCGACTAAGGTCCGTCTGGTCAAGGCTATGGTTTTTCCAGTGGTCATGTATGGATGTGAGAGTTGGACTGCGAAGAAGGCTGATCACTGAAGNTGCTGCCCTGAGTCTGTTTTCTGAGAAGAATTACACCCCAGGAGGCGAGGCCTCTGCAGGTTGGGGGGAGGGGCAGTTGAGATGCTGCCCAATTAAACCCAGGCTTAGAATGGTCCCACCACAGACTTTGGCAACAAAATGTCAAAACAAGCCATTTCATGGACCTGTTTCTTTGCAGGTCTGGTTCCCACAGCTGTGGCCTGCTTAATACCCATCCTGTGAAGAAAAAATCGAAGCAAGTATTCTGTGGGGGAGGCAGTTCCAAGAACTCGAAGACCCACCGAACGGTGCCCCGCCTGCTCTCGTGTGCCAGCCTCCGTCCCCACCCTGCCACACCCACCCCTCCTGCCTCTCTTTGCCCAACAAGCCCGCACCTGCAGCACACACTCACATCCCGCACACTCACATCCCCCTGTGAGACCAGGCAGCCCCCTGCAGGAGCTGTGGGAAAGAGGCAGGAACAGCCAGTGTGGTTAATGAGGTGGGTTCAAAGGCAGGGGCGCCCTCCTCACCACCCCCAATAATGACATCTGAGAATCACAGGCCTTGAACTTCAGGGCAGGCAAGGTGCGAAAAGATGAGGCTTGTGTGGAAGGGAGAGAGCGCTGTAGCCTGCGTACCAATTTACCCATAAAATGTACTTCAAGTCCCTAGCCGTGTAAACACTCTTTCAAACGTCGCTTTAGGCCTCACCTCACCCCCAGCTCTGGAGACTGCTGTTCCAGCAAACATCTTAGGAACACAGCAATCCTGACCTATTGCACAAAAGCAGGGCCCCGGTCCAGGAACTTTTTTAGGGTTAGGGTATTTTGTGGTTGGGCTTCCCTGTTGGCTCAGATGGTAAAGAATCTGCCTCCAGTGCAGAAGACCTGGGTTTGATCCCCAGGTCAGGAGGATCTCCTGGAGAAGGGAATGGCAACCCACTCCAGTATTCCTGACTGGAGAATCCCACGGACAGAAGAGACGGGTGAGCTATGATCCATGGGGTCACAAAGAGTCAGCCATGACTGACTGACTCAAAAAGAAAAATAAAAGGGGAAAGAAAAGATTTTTAGGTTAGATACTTTTAGTAACTGGTTCTTAGAGGCCCAGAGGCCAGACTGTCAGAGTGATAGACCCGGGGCAGAGGAGCGGGGTGGGTGGGGGTGGGAGAAATCTGGATTGTGACCAGCCTCCTTCCAGTCACCCAGAGGAACGGAGGGGCCTCCCAAAGGAGAGCGCCGTGCAGGGAGCAGCTGGGGATCGGCCGGGCTGCTGGGGCGAGTGGCGTGGGCTGTGTGTCTTCCCTAAGCCCAGAGCTAAAGACTGGAGTCTGAACTCCAGTGTCAGCGGGGTCAGCTCCTCCTGAGGGGCCTGAGGGCGACTGCTCCGGAGTCTCTCCTTGGCTTGTAAATGTGTCTTCATCTCTGCCGCCCGGCGTTCTCCGAGTGGGCTGCGTCCAGACGTCCCCTTGGTACTAGGGTATCAGTCATCACGGGCCTAGGGCCGTCTCACTGACCTCATTTTAATTTGACCCCCTCTAGAAACCTCTGTTTCCAAATAGGGTCACTTGCAGAGATGCATCGTGGTAGGGAGCCTGCGTCTGTTTGTGAGGGGAGTCCGTTCAACCCCCAGCACCCTGGCTCCCCAGACCCTGCTCTCAGGGGAGTGCGTTGGCACTGACACCTCAACCTTTTCAGGTACTTCTGACAAAATCTCCCGTGGCTGACAGGGTGTTCTTAAACTCTGACGAGGCGTGAGATCATGCGGCTGGGCTTTCCCTCTCTCAGGATCTCAGGGCCAGCAGCCCCCCAGGCGGGACGGAGTCTTGCGCAGCCCCTGCACTGGGGTTGTGGGCTCTTCCCCCCGGGCTCCCCCCCAGCTCTATGCTGCTGGGGCTGGGGCCTCGGCGTCCCAGGGGAGAGCCACAGAGGAACGGGCGGCCCGGGGGTGTCAGTGGGGTCCCGGGGATGCTCCAGTTGAGAGGCACAGTTGAGAGGCACAGAGAGGCCCTGTCTGCGTCCGGCAGCCCGTCCCAGCCTCTGACCTTTGCAGCTGGGGATGTGGTGGTGGCCACCTCGGGCTTTGCTAGCNTGGCCCGGGGGTGTCAGTGGGGTCCTGGGGATGCTCCAGTTGAGAGGCACAGAGAGGCCCTGTCTGCGTCCGGCAGCCCGTCCCAGCCTCTGACCTTTGCAGCTGGGGATGTGGTGGTGGCCACCTCGGGCTTTGCTAGCATCCAACAAATGAGTGCTGGGAGAGTCCCCTCGTGTGTCCTCTTTCGAGTCCCAGACTGGGACAGGCCCCCTGCCCCGCACTGAGAACATGCACAGCCTAGGGCAGGCCGCCCCATCCTGCCCTGTCCTTACTCCTGCTCCAGGAGGCGAACGGCTCCTTCCCAGCTGGGCTCCTCTTTCATCTTCTTCCTTTTAATTAATGTGAAGTTCCCACCTCTGAGCAGTGCCCACTATTTATCTCAGAACGGGCAAGTCTGCACATGGGCCTCCCAAGCACAGCGGGAGAGAAGGGGAGAAGGATCAGGGCGCCCCTGGATGGGAGCCAAAGGCCCTGGGCTCATTCTTCAGACCCCACGTTCAGGGTCTTAGACATCCTCTGCGGAGTCCCAGCCTTACTACACATAAGGCAGGGGCTTGCCTGAGGTGGACGGCCCACTGCACACTGCCCACGGCCACGCTGGGAATGACTCAGGGCAAGGGGGACCCAGAGAGCACGCTGGGGGCGGCCCTGTGGCTTTCAGTTTCCCAGCACCGCCGTAACACTAGGAAATGTAAAATTACGTTGTTAGAAAATTTGTCCCTCGGCTCATGCAAGTTTTGTGAAACCTTTCTAAAATGAAAACATTTTCTGAGAGTATTTGGCCTTAGCAAGGAAGGCCTCAGGACTGCGACATAGGATTTCCTTGGTGGTCCAGTGGGTAAGACTCCGAGATTTCACTGCAGGGGACTCATGTTCGATCCCCGGTCAGGGAACTAGAATAACGTGTGCCATGCAACTAAATAAAAAAATTTAATATAATAATAATGTTATTATGGGACTTCGCTGGCGGTTCCATGGTTAAGATTCTGCCCTTCAAGCGTCCACTGCAGGGGATGTGGGTCTGACCCCCGTTCAGGGAAGTCCCAAATGCTGCATGCTATAGTCAAAAAAATAAAAAACCTGGGACACAAAACTCCCGCTTTGGTCAGGATGGGCTGTGTGGGGAGTTAGGGGGAGAGAATGAGCCATCCGCTCAGTGGGAGTAAGGTGCGCTGGAGAGGGATTCCGCTCAGGGGAGCCTTGCTCTGTGGTTACCCATCAATAAATGTCAAGCTCCAGGCACTTTCGTCACCACCGTCTACAAAAGAGGACAAATGCCAGCTAGTGGTCAGGAAGCCCAAGGAAGGAGGTAGACTTGGGCAAGGTTAAGTGTGCAATTCACTTGTCTTGAAAAAATCATTTTTAGTCAGTGAAGGAAGTTTTCAGTGAGGATCAGAACCTGATACTCTCTTTTTTTCTTTTCCTATTTTACTGCAGAACATTCATGAGAAAAAAATCAGCATTTTTCAGGCATTTTTTTTCCTTTCAAGAACCCTCACAACTGACAGGGTAAAGCATCACAACCCAAACAACACTTTCTTTTTTTCAAGGCATGAAAGACTCCAAAGGGGGCATTTCTGCTGCAGGATCAACATGTTGTTATAAACCTTAGGATTAAGTACTTGATTGATTGATTGATTGATTGATNCTATGCTGCTGGGGCTGGGGCCTCGGCGTCCCAGGGGAGAGCCACAGAGGAACGGGCGGCCCGGGGGTGTCAGTGGGGTCCCGGGGATGCTCCAGTTGAGAGGCACAGTTGAGAGGCACAGAGAGGCCCTGTCTGCGTCCGGCAGCCCGTCCCAGCCTCTGACCTTTGCAGCTGGGGATGTGGTGGTGGCCACCTCGGGCTTTGCTAGCATCCAACAAATGAGTGCTGGGAGAGTCCCCTCGTGTGTCCTCTTTCGAGTCCCAGACTGGGACAGGCCCCCTGCCCCGCACTGAGAACATGCACAGCCTAGGGCAGGCCGCCCCATCCTGCCCTGTCCTTACTCCTGCTCCAGGAGGCGAACGGCTCCTTCCCAGCTGGGCTCCTCTTTCATCTTCTTCCTTTTAATTAATGTGAAGTTCCCACCTCTGAGCAGTGCCCACTATTTATCTCAGAACGGGCAAGTCTGCACATGGGCCTCCCAAGCACAGCGGGAGAGAAGGGGAGAAGGATCAGGGCGCCCCTGGATGGGAGCCAAAGGCCCTGGGCTCATTCTTCAGACCCCACGTTCAGGGTCTTAGACATCCTCTGTGGAGTCCCAGCCTTACTACACATAAGGCAGGGGCTTGCCTGAGGTGGACGGCCCACTGCACACTGCCCACGGCCACGCTGGGAATGACTCAGGGCAAGGGGGACCCAGAGAGCACGCTGGGGGCGGCCCTGTGGCTTTCAGTTTCCCAGCACCGCCGTAACACTAGGAAATGTAAAATTACGTTGTTAGAAAATTTGTCCCTCGGCTCATGCAAGTTTTGTGAAACCTTTCTAAAATGAAAACATTTTCTGAGAGTATTTGGCCTTAGCAAGGAAGGCCTCAGGACTGCGACATAGGATTTCCTTGGTGGTCCAGTGGGTAAGACTCCGAGATTTCACTGCAGGGGACTCATGTTCGATCCCCAGTCAGGGAACTAGAATAACGTGTGCCATGCAACTAAATAAAAAAATTTAATATAATAATAATGTTATTATGGGACTTCGCTGGCGGTTCCATGGTTAAGATTCTGCCCTTCAAGCGTCCACTGCAGGGGATGTGGGTCTGACCCCCGTTCAGGGAAGTCCCAAATGCTGCATGCTATAGTCAAAAAAATAAAAAACCTGGGACACAAAACTCCCGCTTTGGTCAGGATGGGCTGTGTGGGGAGTTAGGGGGAGAGAATGAGCCATCCGCTCAGTGGGAGTAAGGTGCGCTGGAGAGGGATTCCGCTCAGGGGAGCCTTGCTCTGTGGTTACCCATCAATAAATGTCAAGCTCCAGGCACTTTCGTCACCACCGTCTACAAAAGAGGACAAATGCCAGCTAGTGGTCAGGGAGCCCAAGGAAGGAGGTAGACTTGGGCAAGGTTAAGTGTGCAATTCACTTGTCTTGAAAAAATCATTTTTAGTCAGTGAAGGAAGTTTTCAGTGAGGATCAGAACCTGATACTCTCTTTTTTTCTTTTCCTATTTTACTGCAGAACATTCATGAGAAAAAAATCAGCATTTTTCAGGCATTTTTTTTCCTTTCAAGAACCCTCACAACTGACAGGGTAAAGCATCACAACCCAAACAACACTTTCTTTTTTTCAAGGCATGAAAGACTCCAAAGGGGGCGTTTCTGCTGCAGGATCAACATGTTGTTATAAACCTTAGGATTAAGTACTTGATTGATTGATTGATTGATTGATAGAAGCATAGTTAATTTACAATGATGTGTTAGTTTCAAAAATACAACAAAGTGATTCTGATGTATATTAATAATGATATATTCTTTTTCAGGTTCTTTTCCATTATTGGTTATTACAAAATACTGAATACAGTTTCCTGTGCTATACAACTGAGTACTTAAAATTGGGAAGACAATTAAAAAGAGGCCTACCCTGCTGTGTTGGGTATTCCAGGTAATAGAGACTGCCTTCTGACAGCCTACAAATCAGAAGACTGAGCTCCTTTGTGCAAGAAGTTTGCATCAGACACAAAGATTTATAGTGAACGGCCACCAGATGGTGTCTTAGTTCCCCTCCAGCTCACACTCTGGCTTCTTTTGTTCCCTGATGAGAGCTGACATTTCATGGGAAGAGCAGTCCACGCCAGGGAAGATAGTGGGCCCAAAGGAGCCACAAGGACGATTTTATTAGTTCAGCCTGACGAGACTCCCAGCTTGTAAATGCGGGAGCTGCAGTCAGTGACTGAGCGAAGTCGACTGATGGGTCTTCACTCAGTGGGTGCAACTCTAAGGATTTATCCGCTCCCAGTGTGCACTTGGACCTGACTCAGGGTTAATTGCTCCCGCCCAACGTGTTGGTGCTGGATTCATAGCTGATTTCTTGCTCTTGGGGTGTCTGGGTGACCCAGCTTCAGGAGGAGGGGGACTCTGTTCGTGTGGAACCATCTTTACATAACACACTGACTTTCTAAATAAATCAAATGCATTTAATTTTTAAAAAATTATCTCTTTGGAGACTGAAATTACTTTTCTTTTCCACCAGGAAGAGAAAATGGGAATATACATGGGCAAATTCAGTTCTAAATGAGCATAGTGACCTTTACCATTTTCTTCTCCTTAGTGGACATTTTTATGCTTTTCCCATAGACTTGGCAGTTTGTCAGGGTAACTGGTCAAACTGTTCTAAGTTACCAGATCTGCCACAGATGCTTCCAGAATCTGGAGAGAACATGTGCTGCTGTTATGGCTTTGGGACTTGAGATCCTGTCCCCTGTGGAATAACCCTACCCACCCCCTTGACTGTGTCTCCGCTCCTTGAAAATGTTTGGTGTCTGAATGCCACTGCCAGCATTGTTGGTACATGTGCACACCCATGGCAGGCTTCCTGCATAGCTTGGTCAGTAAAAAATCTGCCCGCAATGCATAAGACCCAGGTTCGATCCCTGTGTCAGGAAGATCCCCTGGAGAAGAAAATGGCAACCCACTCCAGTATTCTTGCCTGGAGAATCCTATGTGTGGAGGAGCTTGGCAGGCTACAGCCCATAGGGTTGCAAGAGTCGGACTCAACTGAATGCGTAAACCACCACCACGCCCACGAGCCTCAGGCAGAGCATTGATGAGGAAGAATCCCCAGACTTCCCCAGTTAAGACTCCACACTCCCGATGCAGGGGCATGGGTCTGATCCTGGCCAGGGGAGATCCCGCATGCCTAATGGCATGGCCAAAAAAAAATGGGAAAAATCCTTCTCTCCATTTCCTCCCTTTCATTCCCCAAGTCCCTAGGTATCCATGCCCCATTCTCCAGGGTTTATCTCAGAGAATGGAGACAATGCAGGCCAAGGTTGGAAGGGCCAGGGTGCCATGTACCCCACCAGCCAGGAAGAGTTGACACATGGAGGACAATTCTTGTAACTTCTCAATTCCTGAATTTGTCAGAGAGGAACGTGGACCCTCCACACTTCTGCGATGTAAAAGATGCCGTCTGTGGACTTGAAATCTGTGTCCATGGGCAGCAAGTTCCTAGCTGTGCTTCCACTACAAACCATGTCTCCGTCTTTGTCAACCATGTACAGTCTACTTTATATTCATTCATACACATAGGGGTACTGGACAGGGGCCTCATACGGATCTCTGAGAATGGATTTGAGTGTGCTATTAGCTGCAAGATCTCTTCAAGAAAATTGGAGATACCAAGGGAACATTTTATGCAAAGATAGGCACAATAAAGGACAGAAAGGGTATGGACCTAACAGAAGCAGAAGATATTAAGAAGAGGTGGCAAGAATTCACAGAAGTATTATACAAAAAAGATCCCAGTGTCCCAGATAACCATGATTGCGTGACTACTCACTTAGAGGCAGGCATCCTGGAATGCAAAGTCAAGTAGGCCTTAGGAAGCATCTCTACAAACAAAGCTAGTGGAGGCGATGGAATTCCAACTGAGCTGTTTCAAATCCTCAAATATGATGCTGTAAAAATGTTGTACTCAATACGCCAGCAAATTTGGAAAACTCAGCAGTAGCCACAGGACTGGAAAAGGTCAGTTTTCATTCCAGTCCCAAAGAAGGGCAATGCCAAAGAATGCTTAGACTACTGCACAACTGCACTCATCTCACACACTAGCAAAGTAATGCTCAGAATTCTCCAAGCCAGGCATCAACAGTACGTGAACCATCAACTTCCAGATGTTCAAGCTGGATTTAGAAAAGGCAGAGATCAAACCAGTGATCAAACTGCCAACATCTGCTGGATCATAGAAAAAGCAAGAGAGTTCCAGAAAAACATCTACTTCTGCTTTATTGACTATGCCAAGGCTTTTGATTGTGTGGATCACAACAAACTGTGGAAAATTCTGAAAAACATTGGAATATCAGACCACCTGACCTGCCTCCTGAGAAATCTGTATGCAGGTCAAGAAGCAACAATTAGAACTGGACATGGAACAACAGATTGGTTCCAATAGGGAAAAGAGTACGTCAAGGCTGTATATTGTCACCCTGCTTATTTAACTTCTATGCAGAGTGCATCATGAGAAACGCTGGAAGAAACACAAGCTGGAATCAAGATTGCCAGGAGAAATATCAGTAACCTCAGATATGCAGATGACACCACCCCTATGGCAGAAAGTGAAGAGGAACTAAAGAGCCTCTTGATGAAAGTGAAAGAGGAGAGTGAAAAGTTGGCTTAAAGCTCAACATTCAGAAAACTAAGATCATGGCATCTGGTCTCATCACTTCATGGCAGAGATGGTGAAACAATGGAAACAGGGACAGACTTTTTTTTTTTTTTTTNAAAAGTTGGCTTAAAGCTCAACATTCAGAAAACTAAGATCATGGCATCTGGTCTCATCACTTCATGGCAGAGATGGTGAAACAATGGAAACAGGGACAGACTTTTTTTTTTTTTTTTAACTCCAAAATCACTGAAGATGGTGACTGCAGCCATGAAATTAAAAGACATTTGCTCCTTGGAAGAAATGCTACGACCAATCTAGACAGCATATTGAAAAGCAGAGACATTACTTTGCCAACAAAAGTCCTTCTAGTCAAAGCTATGGTTTTTCCAGTAGTCAGGTATGGATGTGGGAGTTGGACTGTGAAGAAAGCTGAGCGCCAAAGAATTGATGTTTTTGAACTGTGGTGTTGGAGAAGACTCTTAAGAGTCCCTTGGACTGCAAGGAGGTCAAACCAGTCCATCCTAAAGGAGATCAGTCCTGGGTGTTCACTGGAAGGACTGATGCTGAAGCTGAAACTCCAACATTTTGGCCACCTGATGCGAAGAACTGACTCATTAGAAAAGACCCTGAGGCTAGGAAAGATTGAAGGTGGGAGGAGAAGTGGACGACAGAGGATGAGATGATTGGATGGCATCACCGACTGTGTAGACATGAGTTTGAGCAAGCTCCAGGAGTTGATGATGGACAGGGAAGCCTAGCGTGCTGCTATCTATGGGGTTGCAAAGAGTTGGACATGACTGAGGGACTGAACTTTTAGACCTCTTCTTTTTATTAGCAGCAACTTCTTTCATTGGTTGAGAACATCCACTCCGATATGGCATGCATCAACTTCCTAACCTTTATTCATTTGGAAGGTTGATTCTAACATGCCATCTGCACAAAACCTCAAACTGCTTCAGAAGAGCTAAGTGATCTTCCTTCTTTGGTGTTCAGTCACTAAGTTGTGTCCACTGTTTGTGACCTCATGGACGGAGGCACACCAGGCTTCCCTGTCCTTCACTATATCCTGGAGTTTGCTCAAGCTCACATCCCTCGAGTCTCCCTTCTTGCCTGTCCCCTTAAGAGTAGCAGCAGTGCAGCTGATGGAAATGTGCCCAGAGGAGTCAGACAAACTGGTTAAACTCTTAGCTCTGCCACGTGGATGTTGTGTGGCTTTGCAGATTGCTCCTGGGAACAAGTTTCCACTCCATTCCCACGCCACAGTCAGAGATGGTTCAGGGGGCAAGTAGGTCTTGGCCCTGGAGTCCTGGCAACCAGATCCTGTTGTTGACTTTGCGCCACCTGGTGGTTAATAGAGGCAAAGCAGCCCCCTCCGGGGAAAATTTTGGAGCCCGACGCAGTTTTTTCAATGATTTACTCTTAAGTCTTACTCTCAGTGCGGGGAAACTCACTCAGGCTTAGAGGGGACGCAGGGATTGTCAGAGTTCTCACAGTAGTAGAGTCGGGTGGTTAAGAACAAGCGTTCTGGCATCTCCGTGTCTGAATCTTGCTTTGGCAGACAGGAGCCAGTGTAACCTTAGGCAAGTTTTGTAACTTTCCAGTAATCAGGTTTCTTATCAGTGAAATGAGGGAAGCAATGCTCCCACCTCACAGGTTTTAAGGTGCCATTAGCCAGTGCATGTGGAACTGCCTAGCACTGCCCCAACCTCAGAGAGAGAGAGGTCTTCAGAGCATGCTGTTACAGCGATCTGTCTGTGTTTATAATTTCCCCTGTGATCAATAACACTTACTTGACCTGAAAGAAGGAAGATGAAGAATCTCGAAGATCACTGAAGAAAGCAGCCACAGATACTTGACTTTCAGGCAGACCGTTTGACTTTGGTCACTGAGCAAAAGGAGAGAGGGATGACCTTCAGCTGCTTCCGAGGCTCGAATTCATCACCAAGGGTTAACTGTGGGTTGGGGAGTGAGGAAAAGGGGCCTGAGCACAGAGCCTGGGAGCAGGGCCACCTCTCGCCTCCGACGGTAGAGGTAGGAACACAAAGAAAGTTCCAGTTTGCTGTGTCTCGGTGGCCCAGAGCTGGGGCCACCACAGCTACCATTCCTCCACTCCTCATTCCTGTGCTGGTGACATTCACAGAGCTTGCTCACTTAATGCTGCAGGGCCACCTCCTTGAAATAAGTATGACGTCTTCGTCCTTCCCATGGCTGGTCTGGCAGTTCTGGTGAAAAGAGGGGAAGTGAGCCAGGTGGATGGAGGGGAGAGAGGAAACCCCCCTCTCCTACTCCTTCTCTCTGATCTACTGANAGAGGATGAGATGGTTGGATGGCATCACCGACTCAATGGACATGGGTTTGGGTGGACTCCGGGAGTTGGTGATGGATAGAGAGGCCTGGCATGCTGCGGTTTATGGGGCCGCCAAGAGTCAGACACGATTGAGCGACTGAACTGAACTGGCCTTCTCTGCACATTTACATTCCTCTTACTGTGTTTCCTCACTTTGCTTTCTTTCTCCTGGTTTACTCAAAGAAATTCCTAATGAACTTTAAAATTTCTCCTCTAAGCAATCTTCCATGACATTCTTCTCTATTCTGAGAACTAGTTGCAAGTAAGTTTTGACTTGCAAATTCTAACTCAACAGCTGACTATTCAAGCTGAGTCTCCTAGGTTTCTACATTTGCTTTTCTCTCTGAAGGCCCCTAAAGGAGAATAACTTCATTCTTTAAAAATGCAAAGTTTCTCATTTTGAATGCCCCTGCATTGCTGTTGCCTTTTATGATGATTATCTTACATAAAATGTGTTGGAATTGCATTAAAATAGCCATCTACTGACATAAACACACTTCAATAAATGCATACAGTATTTATATGCTAACTTACAGTTTTTCTTCAATGATTTTACATTTTTTATACATCCTGCTAAGAAATTTAGTATTACATTAAGCTATTTCATTGTTAGGTTTTTGAAAGACATGTCTTGTCTGAATCCTCAGCTATATGCTTTAGTCTTACTATTTATAGTTGGAAAGAAAAGTGAAAGTGTTGGTCGTTCAGTCATGTCTGATTCTTTGCGACCCCATGGACTGTAGCCCCAAGCTCCTCTGTCCATGAAATTATCCAGGCAAGAATACTAGAGTCGGTTGCTATTTCCTTCCCCAGGGGATCTTCCCGACTCAGGGATCGAACCTGTGTCTCCTTACTGCCGGCAGATTCTTGAGCCACCAGGGAATCCTATTTATAACTGGAACAGAAATGAAATCAGTGCTTCCAAAATAAACCTTCTAACTTCAGAGGTCAGCTCATCTGAACTGTCTCACAACTTAAAGTTGGGGGAAGGCCTCCCAAATGGGGCCAGTCCACCTAAGATGTCTCAGGGCACTTGAGGAGGATCCCAAGACAGTGTGAGCAGTAACGCTTGTTCCAGACCAGTTCTTCTCTACCAGCGGGGGCCATGTCCCCTCTCCACACAGAGGCGTGAACTTAGGAGGCTGACACACAGTCACTGACAAACCTGATAAGCTTGCTGAGTCAGTTTGTGGAACATGTTTTCATTTTAGCTGCTCCACATCAGTCAACAGGAGAATTTTAAAGTCATCTGACGAAAATAGCCAGGATCCCCTTTGCCAACATCCTGCATTGGTGCCCCACTAAACAGCACCTGGGCAGATGCATCCACAACATTTCGGAGCTGAAATCTGGGGACAGCTGGCCTCTCAGCACTGCTCCAGCAAGTTTTCCTGGGACTTGGTGTTGCCAGGAAGACCTCAGAGGCCTGTGTCATCCCTCTGACATCAAGTAGAAATTTGTGTCCAAGGCAGACAGTAGAGATGTCATGTCCACTGTAAGGATTCCAGCACATGCAACACATGCCTTAGATGAGGTCCCCTTCCAATTACCACGTAAGCTGGGAATGCAGGATGCTGGGACACAAGATCAGCGGGCACGTGATTCCAGCCACCTCGGAGCAGCCGTCGCTCGCGCTCTGAATCCAGCCTTTCCCTCTGGAAAGTGAGCAGCACAAGGCAGCTCAAGCGAGCCACCCAGTGGGCGACAGAGAGACCACAGGCGTGGCTTCCAAGGCGTCTAAAAACAACTTTTGTATACTTCAGTTCTGTTTTAATTTAAGGCAGAACCGGAACATTCCCCCAACATACACTGTCTTTGCTTTCTCTTAGTGGGAAAAGCAAAGCTGATTGACTTAGGTGCCTTTGGAGGCAAAGAAAGCCTCTGTGATGATTCAGATGCAAACAAAACTGATTACAATTGTGGAAAGAAGGGTCTATCAGTTGAGGCTAAAATCCTTAACAGCAGTTGTCTCAGGTAAGGAAGACTAAAGGTAGGCAGTCTATGCCTAGGAAAAGGCTTCAGGGATCCAGACTTCTTCATTGCTCCTCCGTCACCCTCGACAAGAAGCTTCCCCCTCATTGTTTGGCTGCACGGGATCCAGCCATGTTACATAGCAAACTCCAGCACCCTCGTACCTGGGTATCCACAGAGATCCATCTCTGTGGATGAGTTGATAATGGGTTGAGTTATGCCTGCTTTTCATTGTACCCTCACATGGTGGAAAGCAGAGAAGGAAGCCATAGCCCTGTGGGCATCAGCACAGGCCTGTGGGAGCGACTCTGTATTTGGGAGGCTCTCCCTGGCTTTCATAAGGGCACTGACCCTATTTATGAGGGCTCCACCCTCCACCTCATCTGATCCTAATCTCCTCCCAAAGACTCCACTCCTGATACCATCACACGAGGGGTATCACTTCAACATGATTGTTGGGGGACCTGAACCTCCATCCACCGCACACAAAGAACTTCAGGGTGTTCCTTTTCTGTTCTAGAACGGCCTCATGTGAAATGAGGTCTGGACTGTAAGAGCTCACAACTGCTTTTCGTCCAAGTTTTGTGTCTGTTCACTAAGAAGAATAAATATCATTAGCCTCGCTTTGCCTTTNCCAGTGGGCGACAGAGAGACCACAGGCGTGGCTTCCAAGGCGTCTAAAAACAACTTTTGTATACTTCAGTTCTGTTTTAATTTAAGGCAGAACCGGAACATTCCCCCAACATACACTGTCTTTGCTTTCTCTTAGTGGGAAAAGCAAAGCTGATTGACTTAGGTGCCTTTGGAGGCAAAGAAAGCCTCTGTGATGATTCAGATGCAAACAAAACTGATTACAATTGTGGAAAGAAGGGTCTATCAGTTGAGGCTAAAATCCTTAACAGCAGTTGTCTCAGGTAAGGAAGACTAAAGGTAGGCAGTCTATGCCTAGGAAAAGGCTTCAGGGATCCAGACTTCTTCATTGCTCCTCCGTCACCCTCGACAAGAAGCTTCCCCCTCATTGTTTGGCTGCACGGGATCCAGCCATGTTACATAGCAAACTCCAGCACCCTCGTACTTGGGTATCCACAGAGATCCATCTCTGTGGATGAGTTGAGAATGGGTTGAGTTATGCCTGCTTTTCATTGTACCCTCACATGGTGGAAAGCAGAGAAGGAAGCCATAGCCCTGTGGGCATCAGCACAGGCCTGTGGGAGCGACTCTGTATTTGGGAGGCTCTCCCTGGCTTTCATAAGGGCACTGACCCTATTTATGAGGGCTCCACCCTCCACCTCATCTGATCCTAATCTCCTCCCAAAGACTCCACTCCTGATACCATCACACGAGGGGTATCACTTCAACATGATTGTTGGGGGACCTGAACCTCCATCCACCGCACACAAAGAACTTCAGGGTGTTCCTTTTCTGTTCTAGAACGGCCTCATGTGAAATGAGGTCTGGGCTGTAAGAGCTCACAACTGCTTTTCGTCCAAGTTTTGTGTCTGTTCACTAAGAAGAATAAATATCATTAGCCTCGCTTTGCCTTTAGTTTCTACATTAACGACTTTTCTTCCACTGATATTTTAACTTTAAAAAAAGAAAAAAGAGCACTTT
Organism: Raphicerus campestris; assembly: GCA_006410735.1. Lineage (NCBI taxonomy): Eukaryota > Metazoa > Chordata > Mammalia > Artiodactyla > Bovidae > Raphicerus > Raphicerus campestris. Next base: position 850,803 of record SJYW01012589.1, read on the forward strand.
TTCTCTTTAATGTCTTCCTGAAACAGCAGGCCGTGACTGGTGCTGCGGGCTTTACCCACATCAGGGCAAACAACACGGTGGAAGTTAAACAGCTCCCCTCAGCCCGCTGCTCCACACCCCTCCACGCCCCTCCACACCCCTCCACGCCCATTAGTGTGGGTTCTGTCCTGAGCAGAAGTCTGATAACTGGGTTTGCAGCTCTTTCTTTGAAAGAAAGGTACAAAAACCCTAAATCTGAAACTTGAAAGTAAAAAAGACTTGAGGTTGTCGGCTACCTCAAGCTGCTCGAAAGTCATGTCCCAATCTCCTCCTCCTCCTCCAATTTACAGAGTCCCAGTTAAAACTGTTTTCACCTGAGCAGCGAGAGCTGGTAAGGTGACTCCCAGAGGCCGTGGAGAGAGCTCTGCTCTGCACCTAATTCGGGCCAAAGGAGAAAAGCATTAATGACTCTGGCAGGGATGGCAGGGGTGGGTGCCCTACTACCCCAGACGTGGTCTTAGAATAAATGACAGAGCAGCACTCTAGTGGGGGTCTGCTTGATATTTTGGTTAAAGATTTCTGACTTTAGAATGGTAGATTTCACGATCTGATTCTGAAAAAAGTCAAGGGAAAAAGACAGTGTCTCAGAAATAAACTCCCAAGCAGAGAAGTATGAAGGAACCTATTGTTGGAGAGAGAGCCAGTGTCTCTAGCAGCCCCCCGGCCTGCTGTTTCTGGCCCCAGGGTCCTGCTCTGGGACCCAGGCCCACTCCCCCTGCTGTCAGGAGGCGTGGGATCTGGTGGGATTCCCCTCCTTGTCAGCTGTCAGAGCTGCAGACTCCATCCCTCTGGTTCCCTCCTCCCCAAATCACTTGCTGAGTAGAGAGCCTTAAAGCTAAACTTTTGTCTTGTAGCTGCCACAAATCTGTATTTATTTCCTCAAGCTTATGTCTTATTATTGGCAAATCACCAAAGAAAAGAGAAAAAAATAGATGCAGGTCAGACATATGCCATTCTGGAGAAATTCCAGAAGCTGCGAATATCTCAGGGGCCTTCAGCCCTGCCACCCTCACAAGGGACACTGATGCCCTGCCCTTCTGCATTGCCCTTTCTGTCCCCCAGCGCCCACAGCCTCCACCTCCTCCAGGCACCAGGGTGGCTGATCTAAGATTGACTAGTAGTGGCTACCCAGGCGCTGGATGCCGAAGTGAGGCACCGGTGCCAACCTATACTCGTCACAGAGAATCCACGCTTCCAGGGAATGCTTCAACGTCAGTGAAATGTTTTCTCCATAAAGAAGTCACCTCTGAGTGCTTTCTCACAGGACAGCAAAGGGTAGACACTTTCCTGGGACTCAAATGTTGAAGACGAGCACAGGAACTCAGAAGAGAATGGTCCCATGAGGAGGGCTTGGGATTGCTAGCCTCAGGGGCGCGTGCCAACTCAACAGGCCAGAACAAGCCAGGGCACAGAGCGGGGAGTTCTGTCCTGCCCCTCCCTGAGCAGGGAGCTCTCAAGCCCCTGTGACATCTCTGCCATTTAGGAACAGGGGACCCATCTTCTGGAGAAGGCACCCCTGCTTCAGAGCCGCAGCCTGCTGGGCAGAGCCGGGGTGCAGCTCAGGGCCCCTCATGCCCCCTGCCCGGGGCACCCTGTCCTCTGCGGGTGGCACCGGCGTCAGCAGTCAGAGTGCTGTGCAGGTCACTGGGCTGGCCCTCTGCCCAGACCGGTGGTCGCCATGCGCGGATGTGAGAAAGCCCAGTGTGGCTAGATTGCCCCAGTTTTCAACAGAAGTTAGGGGTCCAGACTTTAATGGGAGCGTTCCTGTTAATAAGCATAGGCAACTGTTTCAAATATTTTACACTACCGTGTCAACAGAACCCAACATAACAGTCAATGGACACTGAAGCAGCAGGTCGGGGAGGCAGGCCCAGATGGTCCTCACGCTTGGGAAGATGGCTAAGGGGAAAGCAATGGGGTTTAGAGGGAAGGGCAGACCAAGAAAGGGAGAGGAGGAGGAAGTGGCCTTCACCCGAGAGGGACCGAAGAAAGCAGTCTGAACGTGGGAACTCCCTGATTATAGTGCCTTCCACGAAGAGGGGGCTGGAAATGGTGGGCTGGCCAGCACAGCGAGAGTGGAGTTTAGCAGCCATCTGCCCTGGCGAGCGCAGCATACAGCACAGACCATCGTCAGGCCCAACTCTCAAGTCACTCTACCAGTAACCCTGTTAGATGGGTGTTGTTCCAATCCCCATTTTACAGATGAGTAAACTGAGGCACAGAGAGGTTCAACCACTCGCTCAAGATCCCTCAACCAGCAAATGGCAGAGCTGGGATTTGAGCCCAGGCGGCCTGGTTCCTGAGTTCTCAGCACTGACTCCCATCAGCAGGAGAAAAACATGCAGACAGGACTCTCAGCTTTTGAGGTCACCCGTGAGAATCCTGGAGAAAGGGAAGGAGCCAGAAAACTGGAGACAGACATAACGACAGACATAACGTGTCCTAACTTCTTAGTACAAAGTTTTAAACAAAATATTTTACTTATACAAAAATACAAATAACAATAATGTAAGTAATGTTATTAAATATAAGTAGCAGTAATATACCTGTGTGCCCATCAGCGAGCTTAAGAAACAAATGTTTGCAGATGCCTTGTTGCACGTGTCCCTCTGAACCTGCTCCCTGAGTCTCTGCACCCCGACGGGTGTTGTGTCTCTATGCTTTCACCAGCTCTGTGTGCACCATAAACAACGTACCCCATTGTTCCGCAAGTTTTAGATCCTATATACAGCCTGCAGTGATATATTTCTCTCGCACTATGTTTTTCAGATCAGTCTACACAGATACGTGTCGTTCATGTTCATTCATATTTGATACACTTTTTTTTTCCCCACAAATCTTAAAGGTACAGCTCAAGGTATTTTTCACAAAGTGATTGTATTGGGCTTCCATGGGGGTTCAGTGGTAAAGAATCTGCCTGCCAGTCAACCCCTGGGTTGGGAAGATCCCCTGGAGAAGAAAAATGGCAACGTACTCCAGTATCCTTGCCTGGGAAATCCCATGGACAGAGAAGCCTGGTGGGCCTAGTCCATGGGGTCTCAAAAGACTCAGACACAACTTAGTGAGTAATCAGCAACAGCAAACAACCATCACTTAGCTTGAGAAAGATATGTAGAACATTTCCAGGGCTTAGGTGCCTTCCTTGTACACCCTCACGTATTCATTCATTTTCATTGCAGTGTAGAATTCCACTGGATCAATATACCACGATTTTAAAGTCTAGTTTATTGATGAACATTTAAGTTGTTTGAACTTTTTCTTCTAGTAAACAATGCTGCTGTGAACATCTGGGTCCACGTCTCCTCGGGTGTGTGAGCAAGAACTGACCTGGGGTCTACACCGAGGCTCCGTCTTGCTGGGTGGAAGGTGGGGGCATGGGGAGCCTGCACCCCTCCAGTTTTCCTAGGTGTGGCCAGCTGCTCTCCAGAGCCACCCAACCCCACCGCACTGCAGTGTGAGAGTTCCCAGCCTCCGTGTCCTGACATAAGGCCTGAGAAATGGCTTCTCACCATGATTTTAATTTGCATCTCCCTGCTTGCAAGTGAGGTGGAGCATCTTTGGTACTTAGGTTTCCTCTCTTATCGATTGTTCCTCTGTGGCCTTGGCCAGTTTTTCTGTTGGCTTTTTATCTTTTACTTACTGATTCTTTGGAGTTCTGTACATTATCTGGAAAGTACTCCCATGTCAGTGACACACACCAGGGTACGCAGGTTTACTTCAGCTTTGAAAAGTGGGAAGAGGATCCTTTTATGAGCTATGGATCACTGAGTATGATTTAAAACAGAAAGATTCCTAGCAACATCCTAGAACAGATCATTCAGTGGGTGATTTGTGAACATTTAGAAGTCGTGATTGCTGCTGGGAGGGGCCCAGATCACCAAAAACAAGTCACGCCAGCCTGTCAGCCTTGTCTCGTCAGGTTTCAGCTGTCAGTCACCGCCGGTCACCACCATCAGGTGATACTTGTAAATCAGGAGCCATGGAGTGCTTTCACTGAAGCCTGAGACCAGAATTACCACCTCCTCACGCTATAGACTGGAAGGGAGAGGCTCCATGCTCTTCAGCAGTGTAGGGACTAAGGAAGAACTGTGGCCTGCAGACCAGGGAAGTGCTGAAGTTTTTCTGTGGGGATTTCAGCAAGGTCTTTAACCTTGACCTCGTCCACTTCTAGAAAAATGAGGCCTGAGTCACTGATATTATATGGGTTCATTACTGTGTCCTGTGGGAATTTTCTGGAGTCCTGCACCTTTGTACTGAGCTCATTCATCAAGCCCATCAGTGTTATCTAAGGGGGCAGAGACGACATGCACCCATATTTGTAAAGGGCTTGAAACGGAATTAAACAAAAATTCTTAACAGATGAGCCAGTTTGAACCAAATGCAAATTAATGGCAACACAAAGAAAGAGGTCTGTCCAGATCTTCCTCTCCTCCTTGACTTCAAAGATCCAACCAGGGAGGAGGCAAGAGGGATCCTCCAGAGGGGTCCAAGGGAGGTGGCAGCATCTTGTTGGGGCGGGTGAAGCAGAATGAGTCAGAAGCTAAGCCCAAATCCAAGAAGAGTTAACACTGGCTAAGTCCCAAGGGCAGAAGCTGTGCCAGAAAGGGCCTCTGAGGCCCAGGGCCAGGACAGGGGAGCTGGCGGAGGAGAGCCCAGGATGGTCACTGCCCCAGCTTGGAAGCAGCCAGGGCTACCATCAGGGGTCTGAAGGGTGAGGGGCCTGCCTCCCTCAAAGCCACCAGCTGAGGGAGGGCAAGTCTTAGAGGAAAAAGCATCGACTGCACAGGTGGTGGGGGTTACATCCAGATGGGAACAGGTCGTGTCCAAGAGGCCACTCACTTGGAGCACCATAGAAAGGGCCCACAGATCCAGAACACCGTGGCCAGCCCAACTCCTGGCCCGCTGAGCCTGTGCTGGAGGGCTGGCTCCGGGTCAAGTTCCAGGAGCCCCTGATGCATGTGGAAGGGGAGCGGGCTTGGTGGAAAGGGCACGAGGCGGGAGTGGGTAGCTACGACCAGAAGAAGTCTCACATTCACTCTGAGCCAAAGGAACCAGGGACATTTCTTTCTCTTTTTTTTTTTGGAAAAATTTCTAAAATACTCCTCTCAGACAGAGAAAGAGCAAAAAAACTTTTTTTGAACATGCTATTAGGACAAATATTCATTCTTTTCTCCCCCGGATCACAAAAGTGATAAACATTCATTGTCAATTTTGGAAAACAAAATAGGAAGAGAATTAAGACTCACACTCCTATCCACAGAAGACTGCTGTTACTGTTTCCGTGCAGAGCCTCTTTCCAGGCCTACATAGGCTTGGAGATAAACTTTTGTTTGTTTGTTTGCCAAAATGAGGTCATATTGTTTGTTTTGTGACCCAATTTTTGCACTTAACTACTTACTCTCTTCTATTTTCTTCAACTCCATCGTAATGGCCACAGAACTTTCCATTGTATGAGCATACTATAATTTATTTAATAGACCTCTCATTGTCAGATACACCTCAGTATAAATCTTGACATATAATCTGGACATTGATCTAGACAAACAAGCCCGAACACTTCAGCTGTGCCCTTAGGAAAGGACTGAGAAGCACGGAGCCAGCTCCATGCTCAAGAGGGCCAGAGGTGGGCACTCAGAGGCACAAGCCCCTGGCCCACAGCCACAAGTCCTGGGAGAAGCCCAGGCCTCTGGGCAGTGGTCCCTGACTTGTCCCTCTTCCTTTCTCTATGGCCCCCTCAATGGACCCATTGCCCCTCTCACCACATCCCAGCTTTGCTGCGACTGGCAGATTCCATACCTATAACACCCTCCTCTCAGGGTTCCCGCCATCTCTGTGTTGCCTGAAACCAGGCTGTCCCCCAGGACACCGCCTCCCCGGGAGCCCTTCCCCATTGTCATTTCCGAGTTAAGAGAGAGTTCTCTCTCTCTTAAAAAAAAAAAAAAATATATATATATATATATAAAATTTATTTCAAGGTGTGTTATGCAGTTGCTTCCCTGATGGCCCTACAGTAACACATTCGCTACCACTGCAGGAGACACAGGTTAGATCCATGAGTCAGAAAGACCCCTGCAGAGGGAATGGCTACCCACCCCAGTATTCTTGCCTGGAGGATGTCATGGACAAAGGAGCCTAGCGGGCTGCACACAACTGAGTGACTGAACAGCANGCAGGAGACACAGGTTAGATCCATGAGTCAGGAAGACCCCTGCAGAGAGAATGGCTACCCACCCCAGTATTCTTGCCTGGAGGATGTCATGGACAAAGGAGCCTAGCGGGCTGCACACAACTGAGTGACTGAACAGCAGCGCCACGCTGGGGCATCACAGCCGCCTCGCCTCCTTTCTGTCTTTACCGGCCTCTGACATTCCCCCTCTTCATGAACAATTCTAGCCCTGACTCAGTAACTGCCCCTCAGCTTTAAGCCTGTCATCATCCTCAGCGACTTTTACAACCATGTTGAGGAGCCAACCAGCACCATAGCGACTAAGTCTTCTGTTAGTTTCCTGGGGCTATTGTAACGAGTTAAACACAGACTGATTCTCTCACAGTTCCAGAAACCAGAGTCCCAAATCAAGGTACAGACAGGGCCACGGTCTCCCCAAGGGCTCTAGGGAGGACCTTCCTTCCCCTTCCAGGCTCCGGCGGCTCCTGTCTTCTGTGGCTGTAACTATGCGTCCTTCTCTTCACATGGCTCCACCTGTGCGTCCATCTCCTCTTTTTTTCCTGGTATCAGCACATGTCATGGGTTCAGGGAGAAGGCAATGGCACCCCACTCCAGTACTCTTGCCTGGAAAATCCCATGGATGGAGGAGCCTGGTAGGCTACAGTCCATGGGGTCACTAAGAGTCAGACACGACTGAGTGACTTCACTTTTCTTTTCACCTTCATGCATTGGAGAAGGAAATGGCAACCCACTCCAGTGTTCTTGCCTGGAGAATCCCAGGGACGGGGGAGCCTGGTAGGCTGCCATCTATGGGGTCGCACAGAGTCCGACACGACTAAAGTGACTTAGCAGCAGCAGCAGCAGCCGCATGGGTTTAGGGCCCACTAGGATAATTCAGGATCCTTAACCAAGTTCCATCTGCAGAGACTCTCAGAATTAGTTCACAGTCACAGTTTCCAGGGCATGAACATATCTTCTGAGTGTTAGTTGCTCAGTCATGTCTGACTCCTTGTGACCTCATGGACTGTAGCCTGCCAGGCACCTCTGTTCATGGAATTCTCCAGGTGAGAAAGCTGGAGTGGGTTGCCGTGCCCTCCAGGGGATCTTCCCCACCCAGGGATCGAACCCACATCTCTTAGGTCTCCTGCATGGCAGGCAGGCTCTTTGCCACCAGCACCACCTGGGAAATGTCTTCTGAGTGTTCCCATTTAACCTCATCCCGTCCCCACTCAACCCCTCCAGTGTCACGGCCATACCATAGACCTATCAGAAGGAGCATGCCACCACCTCCAAGACATCAGTCTCAAGCACCCTCCTCCCCAGCCCCCAACTCCCATCTGCCCAGCTCTCCTACCTGCCCAAGGACCCCACCCCAAGAGCTTGTTCTCACTGAGGACCCCACCTTCCCTACCTTTGTCTTATTCTCTGCCTCCTTCATCAGTGTCCTCCTTACCTACTCAGAGGACAGGCTCCATCAGTCCGGCCTCTTGCCAGGAGACCTCCACTCCTGTGCTCATCTCTTCTCTAAGCCATTCTCTTGCGGCAAAAGCCCAACCGTGACTGATTTAAAGGTTGACCTTCCACCTGCCTGTCTTTTCACTAGAAAAGACCCTGATGCTGGGAAAGACTGAGGGCAGGAGGAGAAGAGGAAGACAGAGAATAAGACAGGTGGATGGCATCACCGACTCAATGGACATGAGTTTGAGCAAACTCCAGGAGATGGTGAAGGACAGGGACGCCTGGCGTGCTGCAGTCCATGGGGTTGCAAAGAGTCAGACTCGACTGAGCAACTGAACAACAGCCTGCTTGCTCTTGAGCAACTGACCCTGACAGGAAAAGCAATCACACAATCCACCAAGCTGACTGTTTTCACTGTAAATTCATGACCCCACACCTCATGTGGGCACGGCTTGGCTGCCCTGTCGGTTTTTGTAGAGTCCACTTTCCCCAGGAGCTGGGAGCACACTTCTCCTGTCTCTCCATGGCCCCCATATGACCTCCTGCCCCACCTTCAATGTCAGCTCATGACCTGCTTCATCCTTAGCTGTCTGGTAGGGCCCAGTTCTCCTCCCATCCCCAACTCTGCAAATGCACCCACAACTACTCCTGTCTTCCACCTGTCAAAGGCCACCCCTTCGCCTGAACTCACCTCAGAATGGAAACTCAGAGCTCAGTGCTCTGTGACTTGCGCCCAGAACAGCGCCCAGCACACAGCAGCACCAAATGCTTGCTGCTGAAGGGGGCCGTCCTTCCTGCGTTCCCTCTCTCTCTCTTGTTCCATCAATCTCTTCCCTACTAGCTCGTTCTCACTACTGTGCAGATGTGGACTCTCCTTGACTCAATGAGCCCTCAGCTTTGCCCCCTTTCTCTGCTCCCCTTCATAGCAAACCTTCTCCACCAAGTTGTCTACGACATATTACCTCTGCTTCATCACCGACCACTGAGTAGGTAGGGCTTCAGTCCACTTCAGTCTGGATTCTGGCTCCATCACTCCCTTGAAACACCTCTCATCAAGGTCATCAGTGATTTCCATGTTGTCAAATGCAACTTCATCTAATATAACCAATCCTGGGAGGTACAAACACAGCTGCCCACTTCCTTTTCTTGAATCACTCTCATCTCTTGTGTGCAAAGTCGCTTCAGTTGTGTTCAACTCTTTGTGACCCCATGGACATCAGGCTCCTCTGTCCATGGGATTCTCTAGGCAAGAATACTGGGGTGGGTTGCCATCCCCTTCTCCAAATGATCTTCTTTACCCAGGGATCAAACCCATATCGCTCAGGTTTCCTGCACTGGCAGGCGGGCTCTTCACCACTCGCGCCACCCGGGAAGCCCCCCGTCTCTTTGTTGGCCTGATCCAGCAGCCTTTAGTGCTTGCTCCTGTCCCACCAGATGCTTCCCATCAGCCTCCTTCGCCTGGTCACTCTCTCCCTGACCTCTACCTATACCTTCTCGTTCGTGTCTACCTTTCCTTTTTCTAGATATTTTCATCCATAGCTTGAAACCCCATCCACTTACTGATAATATCCAAATTTATTCCTTCATTTGAATACACCTAACATCCAAACCCTTACACTCATCCAAGTTCCAGTTTAGTACCTCCTTCAGATACTGCAGGGGCATCTCAAACTTGACATCTCCTAAACGATGTCCTCCATTCCCACCCCTCTATCCAACCTATCTCCTCCATCAGGCTCCAGACAATGGTGCCAACCATGATGCTAGTGTGGCTCTGGCCCAACAACTAGCATCATCCTGTGGGAATGTTTCTGGAGATAAGATCCGAGAATAGGAAATACTGAGTCAAAGTCTTTACAGCACTTCGCAGATGTGTAGAGATCTTTGGCATGCATTCATCACGAATAACAAACGAGGTCTGAAGCGCCTGACTTTATCATCTCTGGGGTGAGTTATGGTGACTGTTTTTTAAATAGGTAGTTTCCTTTCCCTGGGGGCTTCCCTGGTGCCTCAGACGGTGAAGAATCTGCCTGCAATGCAGGAGACCTGAATTCTTTGGCTGGGTTACCCACTCCAGTATCCTTGCTTGGAGAATTCCATGGACAGTGGAGCCTGGCGGACTACCATCCATGAGGTCATAGAGTCAGACACGACTGATGACTAACACGTTCCTCTTTTTCACTTTTTCTTTACCTGGAACTCTTCCTGTCTCTGAAGCACTGGTTGAATTCACTAGGGTGCTTAGATGTGAAAGATGGACACCAAATCGGCTGACTCAAGTAGGGAAAAGAAAAAGAACTGGAAGGACCCTGGGTGGCTCACGGAGAGCCACGGAGAGGAGTGGAGACTGTGGGGACACGGGCGGCCCACGGCAGTACTCAGTCAGCATCGTGCCCCAGATCCTGGCTGGGGCCGTACTGCCCGGGCCCCCTCTGGACACGGCCGCAGCGCTGCCAGCGTGGGCATTACCTGAAAAGCAGGCTGCTCACCCCTGAGGCTTTGCTTCACTAACTCAAGGGTCCAAGCCCGAGTAGATGGACCTGCCTGGCTCGGCGTGGGTCGCTGCCTGTGCCCTGGCTTCCCAGTTGCTGGGTTTCCCATACAAGTCATTTCAGCAGCCTCCCCAAAACCCAAGAACCTCCAAGGTGCCTGAGCCACCGGCCACAGCAGCTGGTAGCAGCCCCTGTCTGAGTCTTTGGAGAGGGAGCGTGACTCGGAGGGTGGAGGAAGTGTCACATAAGGCTTAGTTTACATCATTTTGGGGTTCTGGCCGCCCATCTGTCCTCTCTGTCTGTCCATCCATCCTGCTGGCAAGTCCTGCCTTTGGGTGTCCATGGCCATCTTCACAGTCACGCTGGGCCTCTCCTATGATGCAATAATAATGAACATGCTGCCAATATTCCATCCCTTTTTTATCAGAGAGGCTGAGAGCACTTTGCAAAGCTGTAAAAGGGATAAGAAAGAAGGCAGTACCCCGCTGTGAAGAAATCAGCAGGAACTTTCTCAGCCAGGTTCTTCCTGCGTTCTCCCTCCAGCCAGCAAGAAGAGGGGGCAGAGACCAGACTCCTGTCTTTCAAGCGTTATCTTACCACATGACCGCCACCCTGGCACTTACAGTGGAAACTTACCGCTTCCATTTCTAACTAGGTATATACTCTACTTTCGTTTTGGCGACTAGTCCGTATTTTTTCTCCACGAGGCGGGATGATGAGTCTTGCCCTGGTTTCTAAGGTCTCGTGTTCACCAGCAGTAAGCCAGGCCTCCTTGTAATACTTTTTTGTTTTTGTTTTTTTCAAAGAAGAGGAAAGCAGGCAGGTACTTAGCAAATGTGGCCAAAAGGCCGAAGCTATTGTTCTATAGGCCACAGCCGGTAAAAATGACCCATCCCCATGCCCGCCCATGCCCCACCCACCCCACGAGTGTCTTTGGCAGCAGAGCCACGGAAACTGCATTTTTAGTAAGTTCTCAGGTGACAGTTGTGCGCTGTCCTGTGAAAGCCTCGCCGGACTAGCGGGGGGACCGGATGGGACGTCTCGGGCCTGGGCCCACGCGGCTCCGGGTTAACTGATGATAAAGTGGTGCCCAACAAAGGAGCCCTCGCTGAGGGCACTTCCATTTATTTCACAAGCATCTGGTCCGTAGCTATAATGGGCAACACCTGTGCCAGAACACAGTCAGATAATTCTTCATTTCAAACCTGCATTAGCCTTGCTGTTTTTTCTGTCTTCTAAAATAAGGGAGCCAGATAGATGGAGATGGAGAGTCCTCTATTCCAATTTCTTACAATTTATCAAGTGGATGGATTTAGCCATGAATGCTTCGTAGACACTGTTCAAAAAAGTTTTCAGACACACACACACAGAAGTCACAGAAAATAATTTAATAGATACTCACATGCCAAACATTAGTACCGCACACATTTTCACATTTTGCAATATTTCCTTCACACATTTCTGGAAGGAAAGAAATTTTGATAAATACAACTGGAGTCCTCACTGCCTCCCATTTCTCTCCTTTCCTTCCTTCCTCCCCAGAAGTTACAACCCTGAAACTGGTATGTGTCCTTCACCTACGGCTTTATGATTTTGAGATATATATTTTGTTGTTTAGTGTATTTATTTATATACCACACTATTTGGTGTTTCTAGTCCTTTTTCTTTCCAAGCTTTATTTAAATTATTTTGGCCACAACATGTGGCGTGTGGAATTTTATTTCCCTGACCGAAGATTGAATCTGAAGCTCGAAGTTTTAACCGCTNCCTCCACTCCTGTGCTCATCTCTTCTCTAAGCCATTCTCTTGCGGCAAAAGCCCAACCGTGACTGATTTAAAGGTTGACCTTCCACCTGCCTGTCTTTTCACTAGAAAAGACCCTGATGCTGGGAAAGACTGAGGGCAGGAGGAGAAGAGGAAGACAGAGAATAAGACAGGTGGATGGCATCACCGACTCAATGGACATGAGTTTGAGCAAACTCCAGGAGATGGTGAAGGACAGGGACGCCTGGCGTGCTGCAGTCCATGGGGTTGCAAAGAGTCAGACTCGACTGAGCAACTGAACAACAGCCTGCTTGCTCTTGAGCAACTGACCCTGACAGGAAAAGTAATCACACAATCCACCAAGCTGACTGTTTTCACTGTAAATTCATGACCCCACACCTCATGTGGGCAAGGCTTGGCTGCCCTGTCGGTTTTTGTAGAGTCCACTTTCCCCAGGAGCTGGGAGCACACTTCTCCTGTCTCTCCATGGCCCCCATATGACCTCCTGCCCCACCTTCAATGTCAGCTCATGACCTGCTTCATCCTTAGCTGTCTGGTAGGGCCCAGTTCTCCTCCCATCCCCAACTCTGCAAATGCACCCACAACTACTCCTGTCTTCCACCTGTCAAAGGCCACCCCTTCGCCTGAACTCACCTCAGAATGGAAACTCAGAGCTCAGTGCTCTGTGACTTGCGCCCAGAACAGCGCCCAGCACACAGCAGCACCAAATGCTTGCTGCTGAAGGGGGCCGTCCTTCCTGCGTTCCCTCTCTCTCTCTTGTTCCATCAATCTCTTCCCTACTAGCTCGTTCTCACTACTGTGCAGATGTGGACTCTCCTTGACTCAATGAGCCCTCAGCTTTGCCCCCTTTCTCTGCTCCCCTTCATAGCAAACCTTCTCCACCAAGTTGTCTACGACATATTACCTCTGCTTCATCACCGACCACTGAGTAGGTAGGGCTTCAGTCCACTTCAGTCTGGATTCTGGCTCCATCACTCCCTTGAAACACCTCTCATCAAGGTCATCAGTGATTTCCATGTTGTCAAATGCAACTTCATCTAATATAACCAATCCTGGGAGGTACAAACACAGCTGCCCACTTCCTTTTCTTGAATCACTCTCATCTCTTGTGTGCAAAGTCGCTTCAGTTGTGTTCAACTCTTTGTGACCCCATGGACATCAGGCTCCTCTGTCCATGGGATTCTCTAGGCAAGAATACTGGGGTGGGTTGCCATCCCCTTCTCCAAATGATCTTCTTTACCCAGGGATCAAACCCATATCGCTCAGGTTTCCTGCACTGGCAGGCGGGCTCTTCACCACTCGCGCCACCCGGGAAGCCCCCCGTCTCTTTGTTGGCCTGATCCAGCAGCCTTTAGTGCTTGCTCCTGTCCCACCAGATGCTTCCCATCAGCCTCCTTCGCCTGGTCACTCTCTCCCTGACCTCTACCTATACCTTCTCGTTCGTGTCTACCTTTCCTTTTTCTAGATATTTTCATCCATAGCTTGAAACCCCATCCACTTACTGATAATATCCAAATTTATTCCTTCATTTGAATACACCTAACATCCAAACCCTTACACTCATCCAAGTTCCAGTTTAGTACCTCCTTCAGATACTGCAGGGGCATCTCAAACTTGACATCTCCTAAACGATGTCCTCCATTCCCACCCCTCTATCCAACCTATCTCCTCCATCAGGCTCCAGACAATGGTGCCAACCATGATGCTAGTGTGGCTCTGGCCCAACAACTAGCATCATCCTGTGGGAATGTTTCTGGAGATAAGATCCGAGAATAGGAAATACTGAGTCAAAGTCTTTACAGCACTTCGTAGATGTGTAGAGATCTTTGGCATGCATTCATCACGAATAACAAACGAGGTCTGAAGCGCCTGACTTTATCATCTCTGGGGTGAGTTATGGTGACTGTTTTTTAAATAGGTAGTTTCCTTTCCCTGGGGGCTTCCCTGGTGCCTCAGACGGTGAAGAATCTGCCTGCAATGCAGGAGACCTGAATTCTTTGGCTGGGTTACCCACTCCAGTATCCTTGCTTGGAGAATTCCATGGACAGTGGAGCCTGGCGGACTACCATCCATGAGGTCATAGAGTCAGACACGACTGATGACTAACACGTTCCTCTTTTTCACTTTTTCTTTACCTGGAACTCTTCCTGTCTCTGAAGCACTGGTTGAATTCACTAGGGTGCTTAGATGTGAAAGATGGACACCAAATCGGCTGACTCAAGTAGGGAAAAGAAAAAGAACTGGAAGGACCCTGGGTGGCTCACGGAGAGCCACGGAGAGGAGTGGAGACTGTGGGGACACGGGCGGCCCACGGCAGTACTCAGTCAGCATCGTGCCCCAGATCCTGGCTGGGGCCGTACTGCCCGGGCCCCCTCTGGACACGGCCGCAGCGCTGCCAGCGTGGGCATTACCTGAAAAGCAGGCTGCTCACCCCTGAGGCTTTGCTTCACTAACTCAAGGGTCCAAGCCCGAGTAGATGGACCTGCCTGGCTCGGCGTGGGTCGCTGCCTGTGCCCTGGCTTCCCAGTTGCTGGGTTTCCCATACAAGTCATTTCAGCAGCCTCCCCAAAACCCAAGAACCTCCAAGGTGCCTGAGCCACCGGCCACAGCAGCTGGTAGCAGCCCCTGTCTGAGTCTTTGGAGAGGGAGCGTGACTCGGAGGGTGGAGGAAGTGTCACATAAGGCTTAGTTTACATCATTTTGGGGTTCTGGCCGCCCATCTGTCCTCTCTGTCTGTCCATCCATCCTGCTGGCAAGTCCTGCCTTTGGGTGTCCATGGCCATCTTCACAGTCACGCTGGGCCTCTCCTATGATGCAATAATAATGAACATGCTGCCAATATTCCATCCCTTTTTTATCAGAGAGGCTGAGAGCACTTTGCAAAGCTGTAAAAGGGATAAGAAAGAAGGCAGTACCCCGCTGTGAAGAAATCAGCAGGAACTTTCTCAGCCAGGTTCTTCCTGCGTTCTCCCTCCAGCCAGCAAGAAGAGGGGGCAGAGACCAGACTCCTGTCTTTCAAGCGTTATCTTACCACATGACCGCCACCCTGGCACTTACAGTGGAAACTTACCGCTTCCATTTCTAACTAGGTATATACTCTACTTTCGTTTTGGCGACTAGTCCGTATTTTTTCTCCACGAGGCGGGATGATGAGTCTTGCCCTGGTTTCTAAGGTCTCGTGTTCACCAGCAGTAAGCCAGGCCTCCTTGTAATACTTTTTTGTTTTTGTTTTTTTCAAAGAAGAGGAAAGCAGGCAGGTACTTAGCAAATGTGGCCAAAAGGCCGAAGCTATTGTTCTATAGGCCACAGCCGGTAAAAATGACCCATCCCCATGCCCGCCCATGCCCCACCCACCCCACGAGTGTCTTTGGCAGCAGAGCCACGGAAACTGCATTTTTAGTAAGTTCTCAGGTGACAGTTGTGCGCTGTCCTGTGAAAGCCTCGCCGGACTAGCGGGGGGACCGGATGGGACGTCTCGGGCCTGGGCCCACGCGGCTCCGGGTTAACTGATGATAAAGTGGTGCCCAACAAAGGAGCCCTCGCTGAGGGCACTTCCATTTATTTCACAAGCATCTGGTCCGTAGCTATAATGGGCAACACCTGTGCCAGAACACAGTCAGATAANCTCTCCTGTGAAAGCCTCGCCGGACTAGCGGGGGGACAGGATGGGACGTCTCGGGCCTGGGCCCACGCGCCTCCGGGTTAACTGATGATAAAGTGGTGCCCAACAAAGGAGCCCTTGCTGAGGACACTTCCATTTATTTCACAAGCATCTGGTCCGCAGCTATAATGGGCAACACCTGTGCCAGAACACAGTCAGATAATTCTTCATTTCAAACCTGCATTAGCCTTGCTGTTTTTTCTGTCTTCTAAAATAAGGGAGCCAGATAGATGCAGATGGAGAGTCCTCTATTCCAATTTCTTACAATTTATCAAGTGGATGGATTTAGCCATGAATGCTTCGTAGACACTGTTCAAAAAAGTTTTCAGACACACACACACAGAAGTCACAGAAAATAATTTAATAGATACTCACATGCCAAACATTAGTACCGCACACATTTTCACATTTTGCAATATTTCCTTCACACATTTCTGGAAGGAAAGAAATTTTGATAAATACAACTGGAGTCCTCACTGCCTCCCATTTCTCTCCTTTCCTTCCTTCCTCCCCAGAAGTTACAACCCTGAAACTGGTATGTGTCCTTCACCTACGGCTTTATGATTTTGAGATATATATTTTGTTGTTTAGTGTATTTATTTATATACCACACTATTTGGTGTTTCTAGTCCTTTTTCTTTCCAAGCTTTATTTAAATTATTTTGGCCACAACATGTGGCGTGTGGAATTTTATTTCCCTGACCGAAGATTGAATCTGAAGCTCGAAGTTTTAACCGCTGGAATTCCGGGAAAGTCCCATCTGTTCCTTTTTAGGTACAAAAGCCTCTTGAACCTTTTTTTGTTTCACATTAGCATTTCCAAATATATCTACATTAATACGTCTGTTTTGTTCATTGTATCTGATAGATAGCATTCCAGCGTATGCATACTGCCACAATTTACCCAGCAACCCCCACGGATTGAGATTTTCCATTTTCCGTTCCTGCTGTTTCAGTGAGAACAAGCTGCTCACGCCTCAAGTGGTGTCTTTTACACTCTCACCAGTGCAGGCTGAGGTTTCTGACCTCCCCACATCCCTGCCAACATTTGGTTTTAACATCTTTAACATTTTTGAAAATTCAATAGGGTATGAAATTCTAGGGCCTTGTTAATTTATGTTTTTTTTTTCATTACCGATGAGGTAGAGCTTCTCCCCCCATTTTTAAAGACATAATACTTCCTCTTCTGCAAATTGTTCATTCTACACCCTTTGCTCATTTTTCCATTGAATTGCTTGTCTATTTCTTACTGAATTGTAGAATTTGCTTTGTTTTTCTGGATTCAAGCTTCATTGGTTACATCATTTTCCCAATCTGTGACTTAGAACTTGAAATCTGTTTGCCAGAGGAAAATGTGAGCCTCTGTCTGGGCCCTCGCATCCTGCTGGTCGAGGAATGATTTTCATAGTAATTTTTAACTTAAAATCCCCTCATCCTGCAGATAGTGTGAAACTGGGTTCACATCTACACTGGACACAAGCTTGGGATTTTGGTTTCTCATAAGTGAAAGTGAAGTCGCTCAGTCGTGTCCAACTCTTTGAGACCCCGTGGACTGTAGCCTACCAGGCTCCTCCGTCCAGGCAAGAATATTGGAGTGGGTTGCCATTTCCTTCTCCAGGGAATCTTCCCGACCCAGGGATTGAACCTGGGTCTCCCACTTTGGAGGCAAACGCTTTAACCTCTGAGCCACCAGGGAAGCCTGATTTCTCATGAGACTTTTGAAAAATCTCCCTTTATATCTGGAGAAAAACATAATCCAGAAAGATATAAGCACCTTTATGTTCACTGCAGCACTACTTGCTGCTGCTGCTGCTGCTAAGTGGCTTCAGTCGTGTCCAACTCTGTGCGACCCCAGAGACGGAAGCCCACCAGGCTCCCCTGTCCCTGGGAGTCTCCAGGCAAGAACACTGGAGTGGGCTGCCATTTCCTTCTCCAATGCACTACTTACAATAGTCAAGACATGGACGCAGCCTTGGTGTCCATCAACAGAGGAATGGGTAAAGACGACGGGAGTGCATGTATACAATGGAATATTACTCAGCCATAAAAAGAATGAGATAATGCCATTTCCAGAAACGTGGATGGACCTAGAGATTATCACACTAAATGAAGTTAGACAGGGAAAGACAAATACCATATATCACTCACATTGGAATCTAACCTAAAAAAAAGATACAAATAAACTTATTTACAAAACAGAAATAGACTTACAGGTATCAAAAACAAGCTTAAGGTTACCAAAGGGGAAATTTGGGATGAACATACATACACACACTACTAAATATAAGATAGACAACCAATAAGGGTCGACTTACAGAACAGGGAACTCTCCCCAGTAGTCTGTGATAGCTTATGTTGTTCTTTAGTCGTGTCCAGCTCTTGTGACCCCATAGACTCTAGCCAGCCAGGCTCCTCCGTCCACGGGACTTCCCAGGCAAGAATACTGGAGTGAGTTGCCATTTCCTTCTCCAGGGGATCTTCCCGACCCAGGGATCGGACCCACATCTCCGGCGAGTCTCCTGCATTGCAGGAGGATTCTTTACCACTGAGCCACCAAGGAAGCCCCATGATAACCTGTATGAGAAAAGAACCTGAGAAAGAATGAACATGTGTATGTATATAACGGAAACATCTTGCTGTACCCCTGAAACCAACACAACACTGTAAATCAATATACTCCAATAAAATCGAAGTTAAAAGAATCTGCCCAGGCAGCTATGGTTCCTTGCCATTACCAGGGCTACTGGGTTGTTTTTCTAATCTCTGTATGGAGGCTGCCCTCCAGGGCCCCCATTTAATGCTGGGCCTCAGTAATCTTGTGCACACCCACACGTGGCTCTTATGCCTGTTTGAGTGTCAGGCCCTCCAACCCTGAGGGTTTGACATCCCCTGGCCCTTTGGCCCACTCTCCTATTTCTAGCTCACTCACCAATCCAGCTCCAGCTCCAAGTTCCCTTCTTATTTCCAGCACCTGTCTAGTTGATATGTTACAGTTTAGCTAGCATTTCCATGAGTTCTAGTTTTAGGAGGGGACAGAAGTGTACCAGTGTTGGCCTGTATCCGTTCACAAGAACCAACGACTAAATTTTTAGGAATTGTATGAGCCAGTTGCTAAACACAGCCATCATTAAAAACTAAATTATAGAAACCCATAATTAAATACATTATAATAAAACACAGGCGATAAAAACTCAAAGCTTGTCACTTGTAAATGATCGGACTACACCGTCACTGTTCTCTATGCTCTTGCTGTCATTTTCACCTACTGTATCTGTGTCGGATTTCTGTGTGATGAACATCTTAGCAGTTCTTCCCAGTTCTGCATTCAGTGACATCGCAGTAGTGGCTTGGAACTGGCTGCAGTGGGAGTACCTATTATATCATACAAACCTGCTAATGCCACAAATCAGGGCTTGATTCATCATTTGTTAATCATCAAGTTCAAAGATTGACAGACTTGTTCCCTAAAGGTCCAGGCAGTAAATATTTTCAGCTTTGTGGGCCACACGGTTTCCGTTGTAACTATTCACCTCTGCTCTTGCAAAAGCAGCCACAGCTGCCATGGAAACAAATGCGTGTGGCTGTTTTCCAATAAAACTTTATTTACAAAACAGGCTTCAAGCCAGATTTGGCCCACCGGCCACAGTCTGTCAATCCCTGGTCTAGAGCTAAGAGTGTTAGTTGCTCAGTCGTGTCCAACTCNTTTTAAATAGGTAGTTTCCTTTCCCTGGGGGCTTCCCTGGTGCCTCAGACGGTGAAGAATCTGCCTGCAATGCAGGAGACCTGAATTCTTTGGCTGGGTTACCCACTCCAGTATCCTTGCTTGGAGAATTCCATGGACAGTGGAGCCTGGCGGACTACCATCCATGAGGTCATAGAGTCAGACACGACTGATGACTAACACGTTCCTCTTTTTCACTTTTTCTTTACCTGGAACTCTTCCTGTCTCTGAAGCACTGGTTGAATTCACTAGGGTGCTTAGATGTGAAAGATGGACACCAAATCGGCTGACTCAAGTAGGGAAAAGAAAAAGAACTGGAAGGACCCTGGGTGGCTCACGGAGAGCCACGGAGAGGAGTGGAGACTGTGGGGACACGGGCGGCCCACGGCAGTACTCAGTCAGCATCGTGCCCCAGATCCTGGCTGGGGCCGTACTGCCCGGGCCCCCTCTGGACACGGCCGCAGCGCTGCCAGCGTGGGCATTACCTGAAAAGCAGGCTGCTCACCCCTGAGGCTTTGCTTCACTAACTCAAGGGTCCAAGCCCGAGTAGATGGACCTGCCTGGCTCGGCGTGGGTCGCTGCCTGTGCCCTGGCTTCCCAGTTGCTGGGTTTCCCATACAAGTCATTTCAGCAGCCTCCCCAAAACCCAAGAACCTCCAAGGTGCCTGAGCCACCGGCCACAGCAGCTGGTAGCAGCCCCTGTCTGAGTCTTTGGAGAGGGAGCGTGACTCGGAGGGTGGAGGAAGTGTCACATAAGGCTTAGTTTACATCATTTTGGGGTTCTGGCCGCCCATCTGTCCTCTCTGTCTGTCCATCCATCCTGCTGGCAAGTCCTGCCTTTGGGTGTCCATGGCCATCTTCACAGTCACGCTGGGCCTCTCCTATGATGCAATAATAATGAACATGCTGCCAATATTCCATCCCTTTTTTATCAGAGAGGCTGAGAGCACTTTGCAAAGCTGTAAAAGGGATAAGAAAGAAGGCAGTACCCCGCTGTGAAGAAATCAGCAGGAACTTTCTCAGCCAGGTTCTTCCTGCGTTCTCCCTCCAGCCAGCAAGAAGAGGGGGCAGAGACCAGACTCCTGTCTTTCAAGCGTTATCTTACCACATGACCGCCACCCTGGCACTTACAGTGGAAACTTGCCGCTTCCATTTCTAACTAGGTATATACTCTACTTTCGTTTTGGCGACTAGTCCGTATTTTTTCTCCACGAGGCGGGATGATGAGTCTTGCCCTGGTTTCTAAGGTCTCGTGTTCACCAGCAGTAAGCCAGGCCTCCTTGTAATACTTTTTTGTTTTTGTTTTTTTCAAAGAAGAGGAAAGCAGGCAGGTACTTAGCAAATGTGGCCAAAAGGCCGAAGCTATTGTTCTATAGGCCACAGCCGGTAAAAATGACCCATCCCCATGCCCGCCCATGCCCCACCCACCCCACGAGTGTCTTTGGCAGCAGAGCCATGGAAACTGCACTTTTAGTAAGTTCTCAGGTGACAGTTGTGCGCTCTCCTGTGAAAGCCTCGCCGGACTAGCGGGGGGACAGGATGGGACGTCTCGGGCCTGGGCCCACGCGCCTCCGGGTTAACTGATGATAAAGTGGTGCCCAACAAAGGAGCCCTTGCTGAGGACACTTCCATTTATTTCACAAGCATCTGGTCCGCAGCTATAATGGGCAACACCTGTGCCAGAACACAGTCAGATAATTCTTCATTTCAAACCTGCATTAGCCTTGCTGTTTTTTCTGTCTTCTAAAATAAGGGAGCCAGATAGATGCAGATGGAGAGTCCTCTATTCCAATTTCTTACAATTTATCAAGTGGATGGATTTAGCCATGAATGCTTCGTAGACACTGTTCAAAAAAGTTTTCAGACACACACACACAGAAGTCACAGAAAATAATTTAATAGATACCCACATGCCAAACATTAGTACCGCACACATTTTCACATTTTGCAATATTTCCTTCACACATTTCTGGAAGGAAAGAAATTTTGATAAATACAACTGGAGTCCTCACTGCCTCCCATTTCTCTCCTTTCCTTCCTTCCTCCCCAGAAGTTACAACCCTGAAACTGGTATGTGTCCTTCACCTACGGCTTTATGATTTTGAGATATATATTTTGTTGTTTAGTGTATTTATTTATATACCACACTATTTGGTGTTTCTAGTCCTTTTTCTTTCCAAGCTTTATTTAAATTATTTTGGCCACAACATGTGGCGTGTGGAATTTTATTTCCCTGACCGAAGATTGAATCTGAAGCTCGAAGTTTTAACCGCTGGAATTCCGGGAAAGTCCCATCTGTTCCTTTTTAGGTACAAAAGCCTCTTGAACCTTTTTTTGTTTCACATTAGCATTTCCAAATATATCTACATTAATACGTCTGTTTTGTTCATTGTATCTGATAGATAGCATTCCAGCGTATGCATACTGCCACAATTTACCCAGCAACCCCCACGGATTGAGATTTTCCATTTTCCGTTCCTGCTGTTTCAGTGAGAACA
Organism: Raphicerus campestris; assembly: GCA_006410735.1. Classification (NCBI taxonomy): domain Eukaryota; kingdom Metazoa; phylum Chordata; class Mammalia; order Artiodactyla; family Bovidae; genus Raphicerus; species Raphicerus campestris. The sequence continues at coordinate 872,622 of SJYW01012589.1, forward strand.
AGCTGCTCACGCCTCAAGTGGTGTCTTTTACACTCTCACCAGTGCAGGCTGAGGTTTCTGACCTCCCCACATCCCTGCCAACATTTGGTTTTAACATCTTTAACATTTTTGAAAATTCAATAGGGTATGAAATTCTAGGGCCTTGTTAATTTATGTTTTTTTTTTCATTACCGATGAGGTAGAGCTTCTCCCCCCATTTTTAAAGACATAATACTTCCTCTTCTGCAAATTGTTCATTCTACACCCTTTGCTCATTTTTCCATTGAATTGCTTGTCTATTTCTTACTGAATTGTAGAATTTGCTTTGTTTTTCTGGATTCAAGCTTCATTGGTTACATCATTTTCCCAATCTGTGACTTAGAACTTGAAATCTGTTTGCCAGAGGAAAATGTGAGCCTCTGTCTGGGCCCTCGCATCCTGCTGGTCGAGGAATGATTTTCATAGTAATTTTTAACTTAAAATCCCCTCATCCTGCAGATAGTGTGAAACTGGGTTCACATCTACACTGGACACAAGCTTGGGATTTTGGTTTCTCATAAGTGAAAGTGAAGTCGCTCAGTCGTGTCCAACTCTTTGAGACCCCGTGGACTGTAGCCTACCAGGCTCCTCCGTCCAGGCAAGAATATTGGAGTGGGTTGCCATTTCCTTCTCCAGGGAATCTTCCCGACCCAGGGATTGAACCTGGGTCTCCCACTTTGGAGGCAAACGCTTTAACCTCTGAGCCACCAGGGAAGCCTGATTTCTCATGAGACTTTTGAAAAATCTCCCTTTATATCTGGAGAAAAACATAATCCAGAAAGATATAAGCACCTTTATGTTCACTGCAGCACTACTTGCTGCTGCTGCTGCTGCTAAGTGGCTTCAGTCGTGTCCAACTCTGTGCGACCCCAGAGACGGAAGCCCACCAGGCTCCCCTGTCCCTGGGAGTCTCCAGGCAAGAACACTGGAGTGGGATGCCATTTCCTTCTCCAATGCACTACTTACAATAGTCAAGACATGGACGCAGCCTTGGTGTCCATCAACAGAGGAATGGGTAAAGACGACGGGAGTGCATGTATACAATGGAATATTACTCAGCCATAAAAAGAATGAGATAATGCCATTTCCAGAAACGTGGATGGACCTAGAGATTATCACACTAAATGAAGTTAGACAGGGAAAGACAAATACCATATATCACTCACATTGGAATCTAACCTAAAAAAAAGATACAAATAAACTTATTTACAAAACAGAAATAGACTTACAGGTATCAAAAACAAGCTTAAGGTTACCAAAGGGGAAATTTGGGATGAACATACATACACACACTACTAAATATAAGATAGACAACCAATAAGGGTCGACTTACAGAACAGGGAACTCTCCCCAGTAGTCTGTGATAGCTTATGTTGTTCTTTAGTCGTGTCCAGCTCTTGTGACCCCATAGACTCTAGCCAGCCAGGCTCCTCCGTCCACGGGACTTCCCAGGCAAGAATACTGGAGTGAGTTGCCATTTCCTTCTCCAGGGGATCTTCCCGACCCAGGGATCGGACCCACATCTCCGGCGAGTCTCCTGCATTGCAGGAGGATTCTTTACCACTGAGCCACCAAGGAAGCCCCATGATAACCTGTATGAGAAAAGAACCTGAGAAAGAATGAACATGTGTATGTATATAACGGAAACATCTTGCTGTACCCCTGAAACCAACACAACACTGTAAATCAATATACTCCAATAAAATCGAAGTTAAAAGAATCTGCCCAGGCAGCTATGGTTCCTTGCCATTACCAGGGCTACTGGGTTGTTTTTCTAATCTCTGTATGGAGGCTGCCCTCCAGGGCCCCCATTTAATGCTGGGCCTCAGTAATCTTGTGCACACCCACACGTGGCTCTTATGCCTGTTTGAGTGTCAGGCCCTCCAACCCTGAGGGTTTGACATCCCCTGGCCCTTTGGCCCACTCTCCTATTTCTAGCTCACTCACCAATCCAGCTCCAGCTCCAAGTTCCCTTCTTATTTCCAGCACCTGTCTAGTTGATATGTTACAGTTTAGCTAGCATTTCCATGAGTTCTAGTTTTAGGAGGGGACAGAAGTGTACCAGTGTTGGCCTGTATCCGTTCACAAGAACCAACGACTAAATTTTTAGGAATTGTATGAGCCAGTTGCTAAACACAGCCATTATTAAAAACTAAATTATAGAAACCCATAATTAAATACATTATAATAAAACACAGGCGATAAAAACTCAAAGCTTGTCACTTGTAAATGATCGGACTACACCGTCACTGTTCTCTATGCTCTTGCTGTCATTTTCACCTACTGTATCTGTGTCGGATTTCTGTGTGATGAACATCTTAGCAGTTCTTCCCAGTTCTGCATTCAGTGACATCGCAGTAGTGGCTTGGAACTGGCTGCAGTGGGAGTACCTATTATATCATACAAACCTGCTAATGCCACAAATCAGGGCTTGATTCATCATTTGTTAATCATCAAGTTCAAAGATTGACAGACTTGTTCCCTAAAGGTCCAGGCAGTAAATATTTTCAGCTTTGTGGGCCACACGGTTTCCGTTGTAACTATTCACCTCTGCTCTTGCAAAAGCAGCCACAGCTGCCATGGAAACAAATGCGTGTGGCTGTTTTCCAATAAAACTTTATTTACAAAACAGGCTTCAAGCCAGATTTGGCCCACCGGCCACAGTCTGTCAATCCCTGGTCTAGAGCTAAGAGTGTTAGTTGCTCAGTCGTGTCCAACTCTTTGCGACCACATTTTCTGTCCATGGGATTCTCCAGGCAAGAATACTAGAGTAGGTTGCCATTCCCATCTCCAGGGGATCTTCCTGAGCTGGGGATGGAAGCTGGGTCTCCTGCATTGCAGGCAGACTCCTTATTATCTGAGCTACCAGGGAAACCTTAGAACCAAGATGATGATGAGAAAATGTTAATCGCAGTAGATTAAACTGCGATTCATGGGGTCGCAAAAAGTCGGACACGACTGAGTGACTGCACTGAACTGAAACTTAAAAATATGTCAAATCTAGTGCTGAGGCTGAAAGAGGTTTCACGTTGATCAACATAATCTGCATAAGCAAGAGAAATAGTTTAACAGTGAGTCACAAACCAAATGTTATAACAATAAGTCTATCAGGAAATGAGTTAGCAGATTAAAATGTAACTCCATTTGTCAAATCATGGTTGGACGGCAAACAGATTGGACTGCAAAACTCAACAAGCGCATTCTGGGAGAATCAGGAGGTGATATGAAACCTACCACAAAGAGTATTATATATTTAATTGTTATTTGTAAATTATGTTATATATATCCTCAAAGAGGTTTTCCTGGTGGTGATGCTAATGGTAAAGAACCCACCTGCCAATGCAGGAGACATAAGAGACTCAGGCTGTACCCCTGATTTGGGAAGACACCCCCCAAGGGAGGGCATGGCAACCCACTCCCATATTCTCCCCTGGAGAATCCCATGGACAGAGGAGCCTGGCAGGCTACAGCCCATAGGGTTGCAAAAAGATGGACATAACTGAAAGGACTTAGCACCCAGGCATACATCCTTTAAATCAAGAAAATGTGTAATAAGCTTATATATACACACAGCATTTTTGGAAGAGCTNAGGTTGCACCCCTGATTTGGGAAGACACCCCCCAGGGGAGGGCATGGCAACCCACTCCCATATTCTCCCCTGGAGAATCCCATGGACGGAGGAGCCTGGCAGGCTACAGCCCATAGGGTTGCAAAAAGATGGACATAACTGAAAGGGCTTAGCACCCAGGCATACATCCTTTAAATCAAGAAAATGTGTAATAAGCTTATATATACACACAGCATTTTTGGAAGAGCTGGTTGTTCAACATTTTCCAGCACACTGTTGGGGAAGGGGCATCTCGTCTCCGTCTGCCATGCTGTCAAAACTGCTCTCCAGATTCTGTTGACTTAAAATTCCATATCATCTAATGCCTACAGCTAAAATGTAAGTCTTTAGACTTTAAATAGGTGAGTATTTTAAATATTGCACTTTATTTGGGAAATCTCTATCTCAAATTGAGTTTCTTTCCTTTGTGGCTCACACTGTATGGATTACATGAGCTGCATTCTCCTGAGCCAGATGCGGGAATGAAAATAGAACGGAGATGGAAACTTCTAGTAGATGTCCTCAGGCCACCATATGGAATGGCTGAATGCCAAGAAACACTCACCTCCCATGTTCTGTCAGCACATGGACAGCAAAAGGGGGGGGTGTCTTGGAGGTGACGTTGTACAGATGGACTCAGTAACACAAGGTACAGCTGAAGGGTATTTTGTACTTTGAGATATATAGGGTTTTATAAAGCATCACTCTGGACAAATATGCTTTTCTGGTTTGTAATCTAAAATTCCACAGTATGCTAATCTTATGATAATTACAAAGGAAATTTTTCTCTATTTCCCCTTGGTTTTCCAAGTTCAACTTGGAAACATGGGCAAGAGAAAGGAGACGACCAGGGACTTTTCTTCCCTGACTTGGTTTTTCCAAGTTAAAGTGGTTAAAGTGTCAGAATTTACAGCCTGATATGGTCATTATTACAGGTCGCAGTTTATGTAAGTGTGTGTGTACGCACATTCAGTCATCTCCAACTCTTTGTGACCCCATGGACTATAGCCCACCTCTGTCCATGGAACTTTCCAAGCAAGAATACTGGAGTGGGTTACCAGTTGCTACTCCATGGGTTCTTCCCGACCCAGGGATCAAACCTGTGTCTCTCGTGTCTCCTGCATTGCCAGGCAGATTCTTTACCACTGTGCCTCCTGAGAAGCCCATCTCACATTCTACTAAAGAAGAAATAGCACAAAGCTGAAGTGGCCCCTGCCTCACCAAGCTTTGGCTTTGTGTCAAGTTTAAAGATGAAGTCATTGAAAAAGCATGACATTTTGACTCAAGATTCGCTGCACTTCCTTATGGCCAAATAGCAAGGGAGTCTGGCATTTCTTTATGGAGACATAAGGGAAATCTCGAGCCCTAGGCCATACATTCCCTGAGGACTGGGATTATGCTCCTGATGCAGTCAGCATCCAAGAAATGCTTTTAGGGTAAAGGAAAGAGTGAACAACAGACAAGCCCAGAGAACTGGAACCTTCCACATCAAGATGCTTGGTTTGAACTCCCACTGCCAAGGAAGTGACTCATCGCTGCTATCTGATGGTGAGTAAGGCAAGCGTGCGTTTCTGTTAGCACATTATATAGAAGAGTTGCGCTCATTGCCGTGGCATGATGTGGGCCTGGGTAAATTCAGCATTTAACACAAATACACAGGCTCCTGCCGTCTTAGATGCTGGGCTCTCTGGGCGTCAAGGGTTTNGCTGAAGTGGCCCCTGCCTCACCAAGCTTTGGCTTCGTGTCAAGTTTAAAGATGAAGTCATTGAAAAAGCATGACATTTTGACTCAAGATTCACTGCACTTCCTTATGGCCAAATAGCAAGGGAGTCTGGCATTTCTTTATGGAGACGTAAGGGAAATCTCGAGCCCTAGGCCATACATTCCCTGAGGACTGGGATTATGCTCCTGATGCAGTCAGCATCCAAGAAATGCTTTTAGGGTAAAGGAAAGAGTGAACAACAGACAAGCCCAGAGAACTGGAACCTTCCACATCAAGATGCTTGGTTTGAACTCCCACTGCCAAGGAAGTGACTCATCGCTGCTATCTGATGGTGAGTAAGGCAAGCGTGCGTTTCTGTTAGCACATTATATAGAAGAGTTGCGCTCATTGCCGTGGCATGATGTGGGCCTGGGTAAATTCAGCATTTAACACAAATACACAGGCTCCTGCCGTCTTAGATGCTGGGCTCTCTGGGCGTCAAGGGTTTGTCAGGGAACCTGAGTTCCTCCCTTCTTTGGTCTTAGAGGCTCTGGCAGAATTTCAGAAGCAGAAACTTCCTCACTGAACAAACATTTGTTGGGCGCTTGCTGTGTGCAGTGGGTGTAGTGAAAGCTGAGCCCTGAGGATCCAAGGATGAAATCCAGAGTCAGGAGAATAAATGTGGTTACAACCCAGTACTGACAGGGTCACAGGGCGGGCGATGGACACGGCTTCCCCAGAGGGTTTGGACATGATCATGGCGTGGGGCCTGGGAGCACCTTTGCAGAGGAGGTGAAGCGTTGCAGGAAAATGTTCGGATTTGTAAAGGTTTTGAACCAAAAGCTCTCTTTTCCTCTGTTTTCATGTAGGTTTAGGGCATTTGTTGAGTGTTGGAGTCAGATGTGATGGTTCATTTTACGTCACCTNAACTGACAGGGTCACAGGGCGGGCGATGGACACGGCTTCCCCAGAGGGTTTGGACACGATCATGGCGTGGGGCCTGGGAGCACCTTTGCAGAGGAGGTGAAGAGTTGCAGGAAAATGTTCGGATTTGTAAAGGTTTTGAACCAAAAGCTCTTTTCCTCTGTTTTCATGTAGGTTTAGGGCATTTGTTGAGTGTTGGAGTCAGATGTGATGGTTCATTTTACGTCACCTTGGCTAGGCCATGACACTAATGGTGCCCAGTTGTTTGGTCAAATACCAGTCTGGATGTTACTGTGAAGGTATTTTTTTTAGATGTGATTAACATTCAAATCAGTTGACTTGGTGACAAGCAGATTATCTTTCGCAACATGGGTGGGCCTCATATAATCAGTTGAAGGCCTTAAGGAAAAAGCAAAACAGAGACTGANGCTGTGAAGGTATTTTTTTTTAGATGTGATTAACATTCAAATCAGTTGACTTGGTGACAAGCAGATTATCTTCCGCAACAGGGGTGGGCCTCATATAATCAGTTGAAGGCCTTAAGGAAAAAGCAAAACGGAGACTGAGGCCTCCTGAAAAGGACAGACTGCTGCCTCCAGGTGGCAACAAAGAAATTCTGCCGTCAACCAATTGTAAAGCAATGGTCCTCCAATCAAAAATAAGTCATTGATAAAAAGAAATTTTGCCTCAGACTCATGACTGCATTCTCTGCTCCCATTTGAGTGTCCAGCCTGCTGACCTGCTCTGCAATTCTAGATTTCCCAGGTGGTGCTAATGGTAAAGAACCTGCCTGCCAATGCAGGAGGTGCAGGTTCGATCCCAGGGTTGGGAAGATCCCCTGGAGGAGGGCACGGCAACCCTCTCCAGCATTCCTGTCTGGATAATTCCATGGACCGAGGAGCCGGGCAGGCTACAGTCCATGGGGTCACAAAGAGTTGGACATGATTGAAGTGACTCAGCATGCATGCAGTGTCCACAGTGGGATGGCCAATTTCTCAAAATGAATCTCCTTCTGTATACACACATCCTTCTGTACATACACATCCTTCTGTACATACGCCTGCCCTGTGACCCTATCAGTTCTGGGTTGTAACTATGTTTATTCTCCTGATTCTGTGTCTCATCCTTGGATCCTCAGGGCTCAGCTCTCACTGCACCTACTGCCCACAGCAAGCGCCCAATTAAGTCAGAGAGTCGGTAGGCATGGGGTCCTGGCCACATGCCTTCAAAAAAAGACCACAGAATACTCTGTCACTGGGGAGGAAGTCAGCCCAGCTCTGCTTCTGTGTCTTAGCTCCTGCTGGGCCATAAACTCCGGGGTGTAATCAGATCCCAGGGCATCCTGGCAGCTTGTGCAGCCTCTGGTCCTAAGGTCCCAGTTCTCCCCAGCCGTGGCCCTCCTCCTCAGCTCTGCTCCTTTGTCCAGTCCCAAACTGCCACTTGGAGCTCCTGTCAGCCCTGCCCCTGGCGTTTGCTGCGGCATATGGCATTGCCTCGTCGTTCCNTAAGGCCCCAGTTCTCCCCAGCCGTGGCCCTCCTCCTCAGCTCTGCTCCTTTGTCCAGTCCCAAACTGCCACTTGGAGCTCCTGTCAGCCCTGCCCCTGGCGTTTGCTGCGGCATATGGCATTGCCTCGTCGTTCCAGGGTCCCTTAGTAGGTAGATCCACAGAACAGACTGTGGCTTGCCTGTGTGGTTTGCATTTTGAGTCCAGGAGAAATGTAAGACACTAGATGTTAGTGTCTCTCCCCATTACCAAGGCATCGGGCCAACCACTTGTCACAGTACGTTTTAATTAACTGTGGTTTCCCCACAACCCACTCCTGGCTGAAGGAAAGAAATTGGGTCTTTGTCTTGCTCACTGTCCTTAGTGTCTGGCACAATGCCAGAATATAAGAAATGCTCAATAAATGCTTGTAAAATATTGACAAGAGATGAGGATGAAGCCAGTGCTGAATACATGTCAGACCCTGTTCTGCGTACGTAAGATGTGCTCATTTAACCCTCACTGCAAAATCTTAGCTGGTGTGTGTTACTATCGTTTCCACTTCACAGAGACGAAAACTGAAGCACACTGGGGAAGACGATTTTCCTGAAGTCACAGGGAAGAGGCAGTCAGAACCCCACCTGTGCTCCAGAGCCACACCCCCAGCATGAGCTGCGGATGGAAACCCTGTGAAGTCTGAGCCTACCTTGATGCTGCCGGAAGTCCCCTCTCTCCTGCCTCCCCTCCACTCAACTTCCAGGATTAGAACTGGAAGACCCTGATCATCCTGAGCGCTATTCTGGAAGGAACTCCCAGGGCAGAGTTAGGGACCAGGTGCTGGCCTACCGCTTGGCTCTGAGACTCAGTTTCCTTATTTGTAAAACCACCAACTTGAAAGGAAGGACCTCTGGGGTGCCTAGGTTGCCTAGACGGCATGACTGGCTCTGTCAGCTCCCGGAGGCTCTTCTGCCTGTCGATTTCCCGAGGCCCTGTGGCTTCTCCACCCTCAGCTCCTCCACAGTCCCTCTGGGGCGATTCCCGTAGCCCTCTGGAAGCTGTCAATCCCTCTGAGAAGTCAATGAAAGTTTAAGCTAATCCTCTGAAGAAAACAATGCACATTTTTATTTCTTTAACTTCTTTTAAGTAAAACTGATTTCCAAGGTTGTATTCATTTCTGCTGTACAGCAAAGTGACTCAGTTATACATGTTGTTAGTCATTCATTCGTGCCCCAGTCCTTTGAGAGCCCATGGACTGTAGCCCACCAGGCTCTTCTGTCCATGGGATTTTCCCGGCAAGAATACTGGAGTGGGTTGCCAGGCCCTCCTCCAGGGAACCTTCTTGATGCACAAAATGAACCCAGGGCTTCTACATGCAGGCAGATTCTTTACCATCTGAGCCACCAGGAAAGCCCATATGTATACTCTTTTTCACAGTCTTCTCCATTATGCTTTATCACAGGATACTGAGTACGGCTCCCTGTGCTACACAGCAGGGCCTTGGTGTTTATCCATTCAGTATACACAGTTTGCCTCTGCTAATCCCAAACCCCCAATACGCCTCCCCCCAGCTCTCTCCCCCTTGGCAACCACAAGTCTCTTCTCTGTGTCTGTGAATCTATTTCTGTTTCGCAGATGGGTTCATTTGTGTTACATTTTAGGTTCCACATGCCAGTGTTACCACACAGTATTTGTCTTTCTCTGACTTCACTTAATATGACAACCCCCAGGTCCATTCATGTTGCTGTGAATGGTATTATTCTGGGTTTTTTCCTGGCTGAGTAGTATTCCATTGTGTCTGTATACACCATATCTCCTTTACCCATTCATCTGTCAAGGGACATTTCTATGTCTTGGCTGTTCTGAATAGACAATGCACGTTTTTGTAACCACATCTCTCAAATATGACTTCAAGATATCTCAGACTCTGTCCATCCTTAAGGCTCTAGGATAAAAACCTCCTGCACTAGCAGATGAGCAGGAAGTCACTGAAGCTGAAAACAGAACGGCAGGAGGATGTGCCCGGAGGGAAGGATGACCCTGGCTGAATGTGCTTCGGGGCTGCAGGTGGGGGTAGCAGGGCTGCCTGCACTCACCCAGAGAGGGACTCGAGCCGGACGAGGAAAGGAAGCTGCAGAGGGTGCTGCCTGGCTCTCCTAGACACACTCCTGGAAGGGGCGAGCCCTTTACAGTCTGCACATAATCAACAAGGACCTACTAGGTAGCACAGGGAGCTCTACTCAACATTCTGCAGTAACCTATATGGGAAAAGAATCTGAAAAAGAATAGAGATTTTTTTTTGGAAGGGTTAGTCATTCAGTCATGTCTGACTCTTTGCGAACCCATGGACTGTAGCCCACCAGGCTCCTCTGTCCACGGGATTCTCCAGGCAAGAATACTGGAGTGGGCTGCCATTCCCTTCTCCAGGGGATCTTTCCAACCCAGGAAAGATCCTGGATCTTTCAAACCTGGGTCTCCATCACTGCAAGAAGTTTCTTTATCAGCTGAGCCAACACATATATAGACTTCCCCTATAGCTCAGCAGTAAGAATCTGCCTTCAGTGCAGGAGAGGTGAATTTGATCCCTGGGTCAGGAAGCTCCCCTGGAGGAGGAAATGGCAACCCACTCCAGTATTCATGCCTGGAAAATGCTATGGATGGAGAAGCCTGGTGATCCATGGGATCTGAAAAGAGTGGGACACGACGGAGCAACTAAACAACAGCCACATATATATGTGTGTGTGTGTGTGTGTGTGTGTGTGTATTTATATATATTCAACATACACGTACAACTGAATCACTTTGCTATACACCTGAGACTAATACAACTTTGTAAATCAAGTATACACCAAAATAAAATAAAAGTTAAAAAATAAGAAGACTGCACAGGCCCCTCTCCTGATCAATTTATTGCATGAGGGAAAAAGACCGCCAACAGTAACAGCTCCCCCTCCTCCCAGATGCACCTGGCCTTCTCCAGATGCGTCCCAGCTTGTGTGCTGCATGCGTGCTGCTGGCTTTAGCTATGGGAGCTCTTGTTTTTAAGAGTAAACTCACTTAATGCAATACCTTAAGGTCCCTTAGGCCAAGAGATAGCCGTTTAGATAAAGCTCCAAGGCTCTCAAAGCTTTTAACTTAATTGCTTCTAAAAAAGGCATGCTGAAGTTCAAGATAATTCTTTCACACAGACCTTAAGAAAATGCTACAGCCGAAATCCTTCTCAAACACTATAATCTTCCGATTGTCCATTTCTTGTTCTGGGTCTTTATCCTGGATTCTGTAACGTATTGCTATAGCTTACGCAAAGGAACTTATTTGGCTAGCAAAGACTGCTTGCCCATTGCTCCCAATAACTCAGCTCATCAGCTCTTCCAAACTGTCTTTTGTCCTTGGGGGGACAAATAACCCATCTTTCTGGAGCAGCAAAATCTGCCTCTTTGTAGATTCAAGCGCTCTTGTTTGCTGTAGAGGAGAACATGCACGGGAGACCTCAGAAACTAATGTCAATATTAGAAGCTTAAAGACCTGTAAGTAAGCAAGGGGCTGGCTTTCCCTTTGTGTGTTTGCTTTGAGTTGCTTGCTCTGAAATAGTCCTCCCTTTGTGTTTGCTGAGGAACGGTGATTGTTTTCNAAAAGATTCTGATGCTGGGAGGGATTGGAGGCAGGAGGAGAAGGGGACGACCAAGGATGAGATAGCTGGATGGCATCACAGACTCGATGGACGTGAGTCTGAGTGAACTCTGGGAGATGGTGATAGATTCGGAGGCCTGGTGTGCTGCAATTCATGGGGTCACAAAGAGTTAGACACAACTGAGCGACTGAACTGAACTGAACTGAGACTAATCTACTCAGATCATGCTCTTCTTATAATCACTCCCTCAACAGGCACTTATCAAGTGCCAAGTATGCACCAGGCAAACCCACCATGCTGAAAGCTCAGAATGCAAAGATAAATTGGTCCTGCTCTCTCCCCTCTAGGGACAGGAGAGAATGATACACAAATATTAATTGTGGTGTAGGGAAAAAATTGCTAGAGTAGAAGCATGGATTATACGATATGCTTGAGGGGCAGTGCAAAGAAAGAAGCCTCTGTCAGTAGGAATTCCTATGTCAGAAATAAAACTGTATGTTTTCTATTACTTAACATACAAAATGCATGTATTTGGCAAAGGTGAGAATGGAATGCTCAACTACGAAAAGTTTTTACATTAGCAGAAGGATAATGGTTATTTTGTTATTACTTTTCAATAATGATGTTATTCTGTACATATGTACACAGACGCACACGTGCATGCATGCAGACATAGGATCCCTGACTATTTTTCTGATGCATTTTCACATAAGCAAAGCTCTTGACACAGCAGGTAGACACTATGAGGATTTTTATTCGCTTTCCCTCCTCTTCAAACTGTCACCAGCATGATGATTTCCAAAAGAGAAAAGCAGGGGAAAAGTAACCAGGAAAATTATTGTGGCATAAATCCCAGACACATCATTTTGAGGCAGAAACTAAAGGAGGGAAAAGCCAAGCAGATGTTTCCAGAACCATAATGAGGCTTATTCAGCAAGTGGCAGGAGCATCTTTGCTAATTGAGACACACCCAGGGAACAGCCCACACGGGCAGTGGGGTAGCAGCGGGTGATTCACAGGCCCTTTGCCGTGGGGGGCAGGGAGATGATAGATGTAACTGCCCAGAAGTCCACCAAGGACAAGGATGCACCATACACATAGGATAGAGCATGGGCTTTTAACATGGGTGGAAGTGAAGCTATGCTTCAGAGGAAGTGGGCCATTTGCCCTCTTCATGCAGACAGAATAAGAGTGTGAGCTGTGTAAGAAAGGGAGAGACATTCACTTAATCTTGGACTTAATCTCAGAAGACTGTCAGCCAGCGCGTCAGCAGATAGATCTTCTGGTCCTTGTAGCATCACCAAAAGTACCCTAAAGCCTGGCTCCTAACTCCCATCACCTGCCCCCATTTCCAGCTGTGTCAGGACACAGCGTCTTACATCTGAGCAGCACCAGGAGCTGCAGGGAACGCCCTCCCCACCTAGCTGGACTACATCTGAAAACCATACATGAAACTCTAGGAGCCTCCTGAGTCTGAAACTCTCCAAACCCTGCTCTCCTGGCATACACCCCACCCCTCCCTAAACTTCCAGATGAGGGATTGCAGACTCAGGATTCTCAGGTGGCCGCCAGACAGCACAGTGTCTACTTGGCCTCACGTTTTCCAGACGACAGATGCAGAATTGCTGTGTGTCTAAAAAACGGAATTCTCCTCGAATTCTATTTAATATGTCTTGAGGGAACTTTTTATGTTTTGTAAAAATGGTTTTGTGGGGCAAGTATGTAATTTCCTCAGTTCTGTCTTGCCACAGCAAAGATTTGAAACAGCAGACCAGTGTTACAGCTCAGAGCTTTATTCAGCAAAGGATAGCACACCCTAGAGGCGTGAGGGCGGGCCAGCCCCAAAGGAGAGGCCTCAGTCCGGCTTGGCTTCCTCCTTTTATACATTCGTCTCCTCCCCGCCTTGAGCCTGCCCTGTGCAAATTGGGCTGGCCAAGAAGGGGGCATGTTTGTTTTCACCTGAAGTTCTCACTTCAGTCCGTGGATTTTCCTTTGTTCCATTTTTGACGGCTTTCCTCTTTCTTTGTCTTTTAGCCACCAGCATTTTGGACTCCTTTTTCCTATTCTAACTACCTAACAGATTGAACAGGAGAAAGAAGGAAGGGAGGTTTTCAAAGGAGGTGGCTTTCTTCCGTTATTTTATTGAATTTTTAAGAGGCGTTCCCCTCCCCAGCGTGAATTCAGTGACAGATACATAGCAAGTGCTTAACATCAGGGACCCTGAGTCTGAGTTATCAGGAAGGAGCGTCTGGGGAGCGAGGTTGGAAGAATGCTGGTGGTGGGTGGGGAGGAGTGGAGGAGGGCGATGAGGGCGAGAGCAAGTCCTGAACCCACGGTGCCAGAGCGGACAGAGCCTCCTCAGGGAGGAAGGCGTGGGTCCCGCCCTGCACCCCACGGACTGGCAGCATCTCCTTGGAAACAGCCCAGGGTCCAGTTCCAGCCAAGAATACAGGCAAAGCCTGGTGCCGGTTGCAAGGGAGAAAGCGCCGAACAGTCTCACCAGCACCAGCATCTTTCCCATCGCCCTCACTGCTGCCTTCCAGGCTTTATTTCGTTCCCTGCTCTGGTCATCTGCAGCCTAATCTGAACACGGATGCCTGCCCCCAGCCCGTGGGTTCTGGTCGGTCGGTGGCTGGCAGCTTATCGGAAAGGACAGACGGCTTCTATGACTCAGACGGCTAAGTGCCTCTTCTTTTCAACAAAAAGATTTGGTAGCAGAAATGCTCGTTTCTCTCGTATCTTCTACAGACGGTGATATACATGCTCCTCCTTCCAAGTTCTGAGGATTACCATATTGGGACCGTTGTCTTGGCAATGAAATGTTAAATGTGCCACAAAATATCTGAGATGAACTGTATGAAAGAGTGTGTTACACTTACTATCTGATAAATTTTAAAAATGTCTGAACGTATACAGAATGAAAAGAATATGGTCCAATCATCTTAAGTGCTGAATCTTTCTCTTATCCCTGAAAGGTTTTATCAAAACTCCTTTTATAGGTTTTTACAAGTTTCCTTGGTGCTGGCCCAGATGGTAAAGAGTCTGCCTACAATGCAGGACACAAAAGAGACGTGGGTTCGATCCCTGGGTTGGGAAGATCCCCTGGGGGCATGGCAACCCACTCCAGGATTCTTGCCTGGAGAATCCCCATAGACAGAGGAACCTGGAGGGCTACAGTCCATGGGGTCACACAGAGTCGGACACGACTGAGGCACTGACCCTTTGTACTCTGATGACAAGAAAGAGCTCTGACATTAGGTAGGGCTCTGGGCTCAGGTCCGGCTCTGCCGCCTGAACTCCCTGGGATCTGGTGTGAGCTATGGGATCGCTTTGTGCCAGACTTCCTCATAAGTGCCCTGAGCAGAGGGCTGCTGGGATGACTGTCCAAGACAAAGCAGGGGAAGAAGGCTAGCCAGGTGCCTGGTGCCGGGAAATCCTCAGGAGACGTTAGCTGTGATTATCAGGCTCAACAACTGCCCACGCTTTGGGGATACATCTGTAACCCAGAATCATATCTGTAGCATGTGAGTACTNGTCCACCAAGGACAAGGATGCACCATACACATAGGATAGAGCATGGGATTTTAACATAGGTGGAAGTGAAGCTATGCTTCAGAGGAAGTGGGCCATTTGCCCTCTTCATGCAGACAGAATAAGAGTGTGAGCTGTGTAAGAAAGGGAGAGACATTCACTTAATCTTGGACTTAATCTCAGAAGACTGTCAGCCAGCGCGTCAGCAGATAGATCTTCTGGTCCTTGTAGCATCACCAAAAGTACCCTAAAGCCTGGCTCCTAACTCCCATCACCTGCCCCCATTTCCAGCTGTGTCAGGACACAGCGTCTTACATCTGAGCAGCACCAGGAGCTGCAGGGAACGCCCTCCCCACCTAGCTGGACTACATCTGAAAACCATACATGAAACTCTAGGAGCCTCCTGAGTCTGAAACTCTCCAAACCCTGCTCTCCTGGCATACACCCCACCCCTCCCTAAACTTCCAGATGAGGGATTGCAGACTCAGGATTCTCAGGTGGCCGCCAGACAGCACAGTGTCTACTTGGCCTCACGTTTTCCAGACGACAGATGCAGAATTGCTGTGTGTCTAAAAAACGGAATTCTCCTCGAATTCTATTTAATATGTCTTGAGGGAACTTTTCATGTTTTGTAAAAATGGTTTTGTGGGGCAAGTATGTAATTTCCTCAGTTCTGTCTTGCCACAGCAAAGATTTGAAACAGCAGACCAGTGTTACAGCTCAGAGCTTTATTCAGCAAAGGATAGCACACCCTAGAGGCGTGAGGGCGGGCCAGCCCCAAAGGAGAGGCCTCAGTCCGGCTTGGCTTCCTCCTTTTATACATTCGTCTCCTCCCCGCCTTGAGCCTGCCCTGTGCAAATTGGGCTGGCCAAGAAGGGGGCATGTTTGTTTTCACCTGAAGTTCTCACTTCAGTCCGTGGATTTTCCTTTGTTCCATTTTTGACGGCTTTCCTCTTTCTTTGTCTTTTAGCCACCAGCATTTTGGACTCCTTTTTCCTATTCTAACTACCTAACAGATTGAACAGGAGAAAGAAGGAAGGGAGGTTTTCAAAGGAGGTGGCTTTCTTCCGTTATTTTATTGAATTTTTAAGAGGCGTTCCCCTCCCCAGCGTGAATTCAGTGACAGATACATAGCAAGTGCTTAACATCAGGGACCCTGAGTCTGAGTTATCAGGAAGGAGCGTCTGGGGAGCGAGGTTGGAAGAATGCTGGTGGTGGGTGGGGAGGAGTGGAGGAGGGCGATGAGGGCGAGAGCAAGTCCTGAACCCACGGTGCCAGAGCGGACAGAGCCTCCTCAGGGAGGAAGGCGTGGGTCCCGCCCTGCACCCCACGGACTGGCAGCATCTCCTTGGAAACAGCCCAGGGTCCAGTTCCAGCCAAGAATACAGGCAAAGCCTGGTGCCGGTTGCAAGGGAGAAAGCGCCGAACAGTCTCACCAGCACCAGCATCTTTCCCATCGCCCTCACTGCTGCCTTCCAGGCTTTATTTCGTTCCCTGCTCTGGTCATCTGCAGCCTAATCTGAACACGGATGCCTGCCCCCAGCCCGTGGGTTCTGGTCGGTCGGTGGCTGGCAGCTTATCGGAAAGGACAGACGGCTTCTATGACTCAGACGGCTAAGTGCCTCTTCTTTTCAACAAAAAGATTTGGTAGCAGAAATGCTCGTTTCTCTCGTATCTTCTACAGACGGTGATATACATGCTCCTCCTTCCAAGTTCTGAGGATTACCATATTGGGACCGTTGTCTTGGCAATGAAATGTTAAATGTGCCACAAAATATCTGAGATGAACTGTATGAAAGAGTGTGTTACACTTACTATCTGATAAATTTTAAAAATGTCCGAACGTATACAGAATGAAAAGAATATGGTCCAATCATCTTAAGTGCTGAATCTTTCTCTTATCCCTGAAAGGTTTTATCAAAACTCCTTTTATAGGTTTTTACAAGTTTCCTTGGTGCTGGCCCAGATGGTAAAGAGTCTGCCTACAATGCAGGACACAAAAGAGACGTGGGTTCGATCCCTGGGTTGGGAAGATCCCCTGGGGGCATGGCAACCCACTCCAGGATTCTTGCCTGGAGAATCCCCATAGACAGAGGAACCTGGAGGGCTACAGTCCATGGGGTCACACAGAGTCGGACACGACTGAGGCACTGACCCTTTGTACTCTGATGACAAGAAAGAGCTCTGACATTAGGTAGGGCTCTGGGCTCAGGTCCGGCTCTGCCGCCTGAACTCCCTGGGATCTGGTGTGAGCTATGGGATCGCTTTGTGCCAGACTTCCTCATAAGTGCCCTGAGCAGAGGGCTGCTGGGATGACTGTCCAAGACAAAGCAGGGGAAGAAGGCTAGCCAGGTGCCTGGTGCCGGGAAATCCTCAGGAGACGTTAGCTGTGATTATCAGGCTCAACAACTGCCCACGCTTTGGGGATACATCTGTAACCCAGAATCATATCTGTAGCATGTGAGTACTCTAGCCTCTTTTCAGTCAACTTCTGAATTTTACAAACCAATGAAGGCAGAGTTTAGGAGACATGAACAGGGATCCTTCTTATACCCAACAAATTAAAGGAAGAAACCAGATGCTATAAAACAAAGGCAGCCTCTGTTTTCACCCTGAGGGTTGTTTCCTACCACAGGCTGCTGGAACACAGGAAATTCTTTGCTTCCAGCATATGCAGGAAAGTGATTTGTGCCCAGTGTCTGCCCCCGCGGTGCCCATGTTGCCCGGAGCTCAGCACATGAACTGTGCGTTCACAGGCTGGGCGCCGATGGGCCTTGGCGAATGTCATGTCTAAAATTACAGACATGGGCCACAAGGCTTTCCTAGGAGGCACAGGGCAGAGCCAAGGTTAATGAACTCCTACCGCACCCACCCTCTCGGACGGGCCGGGCTTCAGGAGTGGGGGTCAGGGGGGACCTGGGGTCTGGGGGAGGCGGGGAGCATGTGGAGGAGGGCACAGCTGAAAGCCCAGGCTCCAGACTCCTCGGGTGCGACCACAAAATCATAGGGCCTAGACAGAAGCCAGGCATCAGTAATCAGCTTTTTAAGATGATGATAAAACATGCATAATGAATAATTTTACCATTTTAGCCATTTTTCGGGGTGCAGGCCCACGTTCACTCACATTGGTGTGCAATCCATCTCCAGAAAGGCACATTTTTGTTGAGGCTGTTGAAGACAGGGAATTGAGGATGAAGTTTTATTAAACAAAACATCGTAAATCCATGTAATGCATGTCCATACAACCAGGAGAAACGAGGTCTAACAGGAATTGGAGGGAGATCCTGCTGAGTGGGAAGCAAGCCGCCAGCTAAGCTCCAAGAAATTGAGCTCCGAGATTTTTGCTGGTCCTCTGCAGGAGGCACTCCTCACCGGGCAGCTCCTGCTGGCTTTGTTCCATTAGAGCTGTGGTCACTTTGGACAGAATGGCGGGGAAATGAGTTTGCTTTTGCTTCTGACACCTGGTCGTGCCCTGCGTCCCTCACTCCCTCCCTTCTTGCTCCTGACTCCAGGATGTGGCCCCCTCAGCTACTCCTCCTGCTCCAGAGTGAAGCCTGGAAGCCTCTGGTACCNAGGGAAATGAGTTTGCTTTTGCTTCTGACACCTGGTCGTGCCCTGCGTCCCTCACTCCCTCCCTTCTTGCTCCTGACTCCATGACATGGCCCACCCCCTCACCTACTCCTCCTGCTCCAGAGTGAAGCCTGGAAGCCTCTGGTACCCACGGCCCTCCCCATTCTCACAGCGCCCTCCCAGCGTCCCTGGCCTCAGCCCTAGCTCTTCCCTGTGGGGCAGAGTTCAAGACGTCTGTTTCCCCCTCCATAAAGTGGGGATAGGGCCTGCCTCCCAGAGTGCAGGAGGCTGAAATACAAGACCTGCACCAGCGCTTGGGCTAGGCGCTCCAGACACGCCCCGACCCGGCTGACCCATCATCTATGCTGTNCGTCCCTGGCCTCAGCCCTAGCTCTTCCCTGTGGGGCAGAGTTCAAGGCGTCTGTTTCCCCCTCCATAAAGTGGGGATAGGGCCTGCCTCCCAGAGTGTAGGAGGCTGAAATACAAGACCTGCACCAGTGCTTGGGCTAGGCGCTCCAGACACGCCCCGACCCGGCTGACCCATCATCTATGCTGTGGCAGGCTGCCATTCACATTTTTTTCTTTTTCTTTCTTCTTTCTATTAAAAAATTACTGACTCAATGCATTGGGCCAATGCTGTGCACTCTTTGAACTACAACATGAGAAAAGGAACATAGAAAAAAATGGAACAAGTACACAAAGAAATGCACACATGTGTGTGAGCTGCACATTAAGCCTACAGTCTCAGCGACGGCTGCGAGCTTCCCTAGAGGGAGCTGTTTCCTTCAGAGTGAGAGGGAGATGGTAGGTAAAGAGTGTGTAGGATTTGGGCAGATGGGATGGGAGAGCAAAGTGTGGTCTTCAGAAACCAAAGATACCCACCTCTGCACTGTTGGCTCCACTCCTCCTGTGTGTCTGGCCCTGAGAGAGGATTAGCAAAAGAGGGGGGTTCACTCACAGACAGGAGAGCGCTTCGGTGATCTCAGGCTGTGGCAGGGAAAGGCGATAATGACTGACTGCTATTTGGATGAAGTGTTGGAATGATCTGAAGGAGGGTTGACTTGAGAAGAATCTGGAGTACTGGATAACAACAGGGACAGGATGGGGGCCCAGCCCGATCATACACATGCGGTGGGTGTGATCTCTTACTTAGCCACTCTGAACCTCAGTCTCTTCATCTGTAAAATGGAGTTAAACTTCATAGGGTTATTTGAGGATCAAATGAGATGAAGCATACGATAGTGTCTGACATACAGTCAGTGCTTGATAAATCTCAACTATAATTTAAGAAGCATAAGAGAGAAAACATGAACAATTTGTTCAGTAAATGGTGATCAATAAATGTAATCTTCCTCATGCTCAAATCACTCATGAAAGTTTTAAAATAAAGACAGCAAATCAGACCCTGAGGACCTGTTTTTGATCACAATACCATACATTTTTCATGCTACTGATGTTCTTCAGAATTAGTTTACATTTTGAGGGTCCAGTCTTCTCACGTAGCTCAGAATAAGCAGTAAAATATTCCTCTTTTCCTTTGTATCTCCAGTTTTTCTCCTTGGTCTTTTCTAAGCTTTTGCTTTGAGAATTCGCACACACATTCTACACTGCATCACAGCAGAAAAGCCTTACAAAGATCAGGGAATTACTCAGTGTCAGGGCACTGGGCAGCAGTCAACCTGGTGTCTGCATATTTGAATTCTGAAAGTTTGAAAAACAGTTGCAAAACTTCTGTGAGAGATCTATGAAAAGTCTAGGCAAACTAGAACTTTGAAGAACAGTCAAAATGATATTCTAGTTTTAATCTGAGCATCTTTAAACTAAGTGTCACATTTTAAAGCTGTAAATGACAGAAAACTGAAATCAGGTTGCTTTCTAAGATAAAGGGAGTTTACTGATTCAGTAGTAACTGGAAATCTAGAGATACTGATTTCAGGGGAGGTTTGATCCAGCAGCTCAAAAGATGCCACCTAAGGCCAGGTTTCTCTCCTCCCCATTCTGCCTTCTATGGTGTTGACATTATCCTCAGGCTCCATGAAAGTGAAAGTGAAGTTGCTCAGTCATGTCCAACTCTTTGTGACCCCATGGACTGTAGCTTACCAGGCTCCTCTGTCAGTGGGATTTTCCAGGCAAGAATACTGGAGTGGGTTGCCATTTCCTTCTCCAGGAGATCTTCCTGACCCAGGGACTGAACCCAGGTCTCCTGCTTTGTTCCATTAGGGCTGTAGGCAGATGCTTTGCCGTCTGAGCCACAGGGAAATCTGGCCCCAAAGGCAGCTCCAAGGTCTCCCTTAATGGAAAGTAGCTACAGCAGCTCCAAAAGTCACATTCTCATACTATACTATCCACAGCAAAAGAGATAGTCTCGTCTCCCAGAACTGCTACAAGAAAAAAGGCTTATTTTCCCCAAAAGCCTCAGCCAATATCTTCTCCTGGCTCACTGGCTGTGATTATCTTAGAGCCAATCCAGGTGACGGGGGCACGAGTGGTATGCCCCCAAGTCATGGTTTAACATTAAGGGCCCACTTCTGGAATTTAGTTTCGATCCCACCCAAGTCAAGTTTCCTCTGTAAATTCAAAGATCTATTGCCAAGCTGGGGGAATAAACGCTGGGGAGCAAATTACCAATGCACACTATACTGCATTTTTAAGAGGGAGCACTGGATTCACACAATTTGTGGTTACAGATTTGTATACTAAAATCAAAGGCAAGGGACTTGCCTGGTGGTCCAATGGTTAAGATGCCAGGCTTCCCATGCAGGAGCCATGAGTTCAATCCCTGGTTGGGGAACTAAGATCCCACATGCCCCGTGGCAAAAATAAAAATAATAAATAAAACAAGGGCAAGGGAAATGTCTGTTTCTCAGCTGACTTGCCCTTTCGATAGACTACAATAACCAGGAAGGCTTTCAGTGCTTGGCAGTGTTGTACCTTGGTTCTGTCTTGGAAGGCAGGAGGTGAGTGTGACATTTACAAATAAGTAACCAGAGGCCAAGGTCAAATGAATGGAGGGCCTAATGAGTTCCCTAAACAAAGAAATCTGTCCGCTGCCTTCCTGACCCTGCTCCCCTCTGAGGGTGCTGTTGGCTGCAGCCCAAAGGGCTCTGCGTTCTTTGGCTTCTGTTCACGTTAATGAGATCACCCGATCTCAAATGACATTGTCCTCTGTCTAATGCTAATAGACATATATTTTTTATGTTTACGTGGATCTTGTGTACCTTAAAAGGGAAACAGAGTTTAAGGCTTGGAGTGAAAAACGGTGCTTAGCCTACCGTGACCAGAGAGGACTGGAAACAGCAGGAAACGGGAGTAGGGGTTGGCGGGGAGCTCACGCAGGCAGAGCAGCTCAAAGCCTCCGCCTCAGCTGCCTACTTCCCCCCTCTCAGCCCACTTGGTGACACTCCAAGTGCACCCCGGGCTTCCAGCCCAGAAGAAAGGAGCCAGGATAAGTGGTTTCTATAACGTAATGGGGCTAAATGAATGGTTTCTAACTCCCAAGTTTCAATTACAGTTTAGACATGGTTTTAGTAATAGAATTGAAGGTAACAAGAGATCAACTGGAAGAAAGATGTGGGATCAGATTTTCCAGCGTTCCAAATTGCTCAGGGAAAGGGGCTATTCACTTATTCATCAAATATTTTTGTCATCCAACAAATATTTATCCAAGGCCCACTCTAGGCTGGTCTGGGGGTACAGTGGTGAACATGACCCAGTCCACATGGGGTTTATGGTCTAGCCCAGAAGCTGTAAGCAATAGCCAAGCGATTGTGCAATTCCACTGAAAGTAAGGATTTTCAGTGGAATTGCACATTTAGGCAGAGTCAAGAAAGTTTTAGCTGAATTTTGTGGATTAAATGATTAGAAAAATTCTCAATATAGAACACTTTTAAATGCTGGATAAAATGTCAAAAAACTATAATCTTTTTCATCAGTTTTGTTCAGGTATTATTTACATATAGTGAAATTCACTGATTTTAATTGAACAAGTCAATGAATATTGACAAATGTATAGAGGAAACGGCAACCCACTCCAGTATTCTTGCCTGGAGAATCCCAGGGACTAGGGAGCCTGGTGGGCTGCCCTCTATGGGGTCGCACAGAGTCGGACACGACTGAAGCAACTTAGCAGCAGCAGCATAGAGTCATGTAACCAGCACCACAACCACGATATAGTACATTTCCATCAACCCACAATAACCCCGTGCCCCTCTATATTCAGTTCTTTCCCCTCTCCCTAAGACCCCTGGCAACCAATCCTATTGATTGTTTGATCCTATTGATCCTACTACTATAGTTTTGCCTATTCTAGAACTTCATATAAATGAAGTCATAGAGTATGTAGTTTCTTGTGTTTGTAAGAGGAGGTCATCCAGAGGACCTGGGCAGCTGAAGGTCCCTACCTGCTCCCCTGCCCTTGGAACGTGAGCCCTGCCTGCTTCCCCATTCTAGAAGCTTCCCAAGGATACAAGCCTGGAGATAGTGATGTGTGGCTGAGCCCACTGAGACAGTGTACGTGACCAAACCAAGCTAAGGCCTCTCTATAGAAACTGTTAAGAATCTGGCAGACAGGTGCGAAGATGTACTCATCTGTGGCTGCCCCAGACAAGCCTTGTACGTTTCCTTGGTAATGAAGCCTGCCACCTACCAATCTGAAGTGTTCTGCCTCTTTCTTCAGCCTGCCCTCTGTGCACAGGAGCCACTTTCAGATTTCAGAATGAAGCAGGTCCACAGTATCTGAATTCTTCCTCTCAGTGCCACACTTTGGAGATTTTTCTATGCTGTTGCGCTTGTCAGGAGTCTGCTCCTTTCTACTAATGAGCAACTGAATTAGTTCCACTGAATGGATATACCACAAACTGTTTTATTAATTTAACTGTTGATTGATATTTGAGTTCTTTCGAGTTTTTGGCTTTTAGGAATAAGTGAATATAAATATTCACCTGTAAGTCTTTGAGTAAACATATATTTTCACTTTTCTTGGGTAAATATTTAGGAATGGAATGGTTGGCTCATATGGCGTCATAAGCAAAATTCTAAGGAAGACTCCCAATGACCTCATCCTTGCTTAATTCCCTCCCCTTTAAGTGTCACTGAGGTGAGGTGAGGTGAGGTGAAGTCGCTCAGTCGTGTCTGACTCTTTGCAACCCCGTGGACTGTAGCGTACCAGGCTCCTCCATCCATGGGATTCTCCAGGCAAGAATATTGGAGTGGGTTGCCATTTCCTTCTCCAGGGGATCTTCCCAACCCAGGGATCAAACCCAGGTCTCCCACATTGGAGGCAGACACTTTAACCTCTGAGCCACCAGGGAAGCCCCTTAAGTGTC
Organism: Raphicerus campestris; assembly: GCA_006410735.1. Taxonomy (NCBI): domain Eukaryota; kingdom Metazoa; phylum Chordata; class Mammalia; order Artiodactyla; family Bovidae; genus Raphicerus; species Raphicerus campestris. Next base: position 896,410 of record SJYW01012589.1, read on the forward strand.
AGTGGAACCTGTGAATATGATGAGCTATTGCCCCCATGACTGCCTCCTTTACATGGCAATGGGAGATTATCCAGGTGGGTCTAATCTAATCATGTGAACCTTTTTAGACAAAAAAGAAAATCAGAGAGATGTAAGAACAGGGGCGATTCAATGTGTCTTTGCTCTTGAAGATAGAAGGAAGATGGACAGCCTCAAGGAGCCAAGAGAAGCTATCAGCTGACAGCCGACAGAGAAGCGGGGACCTCTGCCCTGCGCCCACAAGGGAACACACTGTGCCAGCACCTTTGAGCTTGCAAGCAGAGTTCATCCTAGAACCTCCAGAAGGGGACCCATACGGGCAAACATCTGACTTCAGTCTTGTGATGCCATGAGCAGACAATCCAGCCATACCATCCCAGACTTCTGATCTTTACAACTAACGAGCTAATAAGAAATGTAGTTCTAAGGCCCTAAATTTGTGGTTTTGTTACAGCAATAAAAAGCTAGTACATGCAGTGTGTCATGTTTAGCTTCTTAAGAAACTGCTAAATTGATTCCCAACTTAGCTACACCATTCTAAGCGCCCACCGGCAATGTCTGAGAGTTCCAGTAGCCCCACATTCTTGGCAATACTTGATACTGTCAGTCTTTCAGCTTTTCTTGTGTAGTGCCATTTCATTGTGGCATTTCAAAATTTGCTTTTCCCTGATGACTAATGATGTTCACATCTTTTCATGCTCTTATTTGTTATCTATGTATCTTTTTCAGTGAGATGTCTGTCTACATTTTTTCCTCATTTTAAAAAATTGAAAAAAATTTGTCTTACTCTTTCAAAGTACTACAGTACTTTGAGTACTTTGGTGGTAAAGTGAAGGGAAGAGAGGGCAGAACTGTGAAAAAGCTTGACTGTCAAGGGGAAAGTGAAGGGAAGGCAGGCCTTCACTGAGAGGAGAGGGGGTGTCTGCCAACCTCAGAGTCTCAGTTTGAATGACTGCATACAGGAGGTAGGAGATAAAAAGCATTGGGCTTAAGTGGCGTGGGAGGTCAGAATTCCTGAAACATAACACAATGGTAATATAACCTACCTGCTTAAGGAGATGTTTCCTACCTCAGCCTTGGCACTGAAAGAAAACTCTGTCCAAAGCACTTCTAATCTTAAGCTTCTACTCAAAAGTGTTTGAGCCTGAAATTTATATCTCCTACATGGACTTGAAAACTTTAAACACAAAATTTATTTTGAATTTGTCCCAAGTTGAAAGTGCTCCTACCTCCCCAGCCCACCTACCTCCTACCAACCCAGCCCACCTAGCACAGGACTCAAAGGGACCCCACTGATAAAGTTCCAAGATATATGAATTCACAATAAATAAAAAATCACTAATAAATAAGGAAATAAGAGTCATAACAGATAATAAACTGCTGTGTCAAACCTATGAAGACTAGCAATTCTGGATGATTGGGCGTAGAATATTAAATAAGTGTGTTTAATATTTTTAAATATTAGATAATGAAATAAAAGCACAACAAAGAATGAAACATTCTAAGTTGACAGATAACCTATTAATAGGAAAAAGTAAAAACTATATGACTGCTGATTCCTCAATAGCAACAGTGAAGCCAGGAGACAGTGGAATATCTTCAAACTGCTGATTGAAAATAGCCATGAACATAAAATTATATGTCAAGTGAAACCATATTTAAAGGACAAAATCAAAAGAAAGACATTATCAAGCCAAGCTGAGATTTCAGTAACAAAACCCCTCACTATGAATGTTCATAGGGATGTACTTTAAGAGAAAGAAGAATGATCCCAGAAGGGAGTTCTGAGAGGCAAAAAGGAATGATGAGAATATAAGTAAAGACTATGGGAAAATATGGGGCTTCCTTGATAGCTCAGCTGGTAAAGAATCTGCCTGCGATGCAGGAGACCCCAGTTCAATTCCCGGGTTGGGAAGATCCCTTGGCAAAAGAAAAGGCTACCCACTCCAGTATTCTGACCTGGAGAATTCCATGGACTATATAGTCCATGGGGTTGCAAAGTGTCAGACATGACTGAGCAACTCTCACTTTCACTTTTCATGGATAAATATACAAGCAATATTGCACATATAAAATAATCTCTAATTGAAGTGTCAAAAATATCCAATATAGAATTAAAATCATGGGGAAAAATAACTTAACAACTGGGATTCATGTATTTGCTGTAATGGACATATTCTTCTACATGCCAGGCCCTGTGCTATGTATTCTTCAAGTCTTACATCACTTAATCCTCCCAACCACCTTACGAGGAAGGTGGTGTTATTAGCCTGTTTTTCAAATGAAAAAACACACATAGCCAGGAAGTATCAGCTGGGACTTAAGCCAAGTCTATTTGATTCTGAGCCTCTTCTCTCAAGCAGTCTACCACACTGCTTTCACTGGTAATATTTGTTGTGAAAAATATCGGCAAGTGTAAAGAAAATACAGACACGTGATACAGGCAAGTGTAAAGTCAAGAATTTCCCTGTATCATCGCTGTCATATGTACAAATACACACATGCATAACTTTGAAAAACTTGGAATCATAACTATCTACTGTTTCGCATTACAGTTAATACTACTAAGTAATATGATATTTTAAATATAATCATCTTGCTCTATTTTTGGAGCAAAATTTTTAATGGTTCATTGTATAGTGTTTTTTTAACCTCTTTATTGTTCAGTTGCTTATTTGTGTCCGACTCTTTAAGACGCCATGGACTGCAGCATGCCAGGCTTCCCTGTCCTTCACCATCTCCCAGAGTTTGTTCAGACTCACGTCCACTGAGTCGATCATGTCATCACTATCTCATCCTTTGTCACCTGCTTCTCTTCCTGCCCTCGATCTTTCCCAGCATCAGGGTTTTTTCCAATGAGTCAGCTCTTCACATCAGGTGGAGCTTCAGCTTCAGAATCAGCCCTTCCAATGAATATTCAGGGTTGATCTCCTTTAGGATTGACTGGTTTGATCTCCTTGCAGTCCAAGGGACTCTTAAGAGTTGTCTCCAGCACCACAATTTGAAGGCATCAGTTTTCTGGGGCTCAGTTTTCTTTATGGTCCAACTCTCACATCTGAACATGACTACTGGAAAAACCATAGCTTTGACTAGACGGACCTACGTCAGCAAAGTGATGTCTATGCTTCTTAATACACTTTCTAGGTTTGTCATAGCTTTTCTTCCAAGGAGCAAGTGTCTTTTAATTTCATGGTTGCAGTCAACATCTGCAGTGATTTTGGAGCCCAAGAAAATAACGTCATTTTTGCCATGAAGTGATGGTACCAGATGCCATGATCTTAGCTTTTTGAATGTTGAGTGTTAAATAAGCTTTTCACTCTCCTTCTTCACTCTCATCAAGAAGCTCCTTAGCTCCTCTTCCCTTTCTTCCATTANTGTCACTGTTTCCATTTTTTCCTCATTTTTGCCATGAAGTGATGGTACCAGATGCCATGATCTTAGCTTTTTGAATGTTGAGTGTTAAATAAGCTTTTCACTCTCCTTCTTCACTCTCATCAAGAAGCTCCTTAGCTCCTCTTCCCTTTCTTCCATTAGAGTGGTATCAGCTGAATATCTGAGGTTATTGCCATTTCTCCTGGAAATCTTGGTTACAGTTTGTGATTTATCCAGCCTGACATTTCCCATGACATACTCTACATATAAGTTAAATAAGCAGGATGACAATATACTGACTCGACATACTCCTTTTTAATACCTTTATCCCTATTCTTCTGTATTCTACAGTATTCACTGTTAATTTTTGTTAGATGTGAAGATAATCTACTTGATACTTTTATTTTCTCAAACTTGAAATGTAGCAAGAGAGAGAAGTGGATGTCTTCTATTGCTGACTATACATTTTTTGTTTTAGAGATCTTTTGCAAATAAACACTGCAATCACATGATTCCAAAATTATGTGCTTCAAAGTAGATTTGGGATACAAAATGTGGATTTTCAAAACATGTAAATAAATATTCTTGATGAAAGTCTCTGCTTTATGACAAAAATGACTTGTATGTTTTCTTTCACATGAACTGTTTTCTTAGAATATAGAAATATCACTTCCTTTATGAAAATTAGGCTCATGTGGAACTTTTAATACAAATGCATTTATGAATTTTAAAGAGATATGTTTGCGTGTACACACACGCATATATACAAATATGTATTTCAGTCTCAGCCCAGAGATTGATTAATGTCATTATATTATTACAATGTACATAGTAAAATCTCATCAGTTCAAATATACCATTGATTTCAAACTTAGAGAAGTCAGAGTAAGGAGAAACTAATATGGGGTATGTATGTTTGTTTCTGCAATCCTATAATGCCTTGCACAAAGCACATCAACTTGTTTCACTTTACTTTTGAATACCTACTTATGGTTTGACGAGTATAAAACGCCCATACACAAAAGTAACAAGATGGAGTCCTAACACTGAACGAGCCTTTGAACAAATATGAATAGTCTCATCCACACTTCTCCTTTTCCCCACCCAAACCATCACCTGAAATAGTTTAATTTTGTAACCACGTGTTTATCGTAACCTACTATTCACAGAGACCATCTGCAGTCAATTATTATTCCCAAGAAGTCTCCCCTTGGCGTCACTCGTCTCTGGGCCTCTCCTCCCTTCTAACCCGGAGCTGGTTAGTGCTCAGTCTGTGCAAAATAACTTTATAGTACCTTAAGCAGAATAAAGAAAGTAATCATGCTGCAGAGAATGATAGACCTGCTTCTAAAACCAAGTATGAACTCACTTAGTGGGGGTGCATGGGAAGCTACGCGGTCCGCGGAGTCTGCGTTGTCCATTAACTCCACCCACGCGGGCTCCCGTGGCTCCGCCTCCAGTCCCGAACATCGCTCACTGCCCTCCTGTTTCTGCCCTCCTGCCTTAGAGAACTCTTTAAATCTTTGATTTAAAGCAGGCGTCCATTGCCACCCTCGGACCGCCTCATGCTAGGTCGCAGTTGTCCGGGTAACAGCGTGTCTGGAGGAAGAGCTGGCTCTCCGGAGTTTCCACGGAAACCACTCCTGGCAGAAGCAGGTGCGGCGGGCGCAGCCGGGCGGCGCTGGAAGGCGCCCTCGGGGCGGGGCGCGGAGGACCGCCCCCTGCGCCTGGTATGGGTTATATATGCACCATATTTTATTAAGCACTGTCTTCGGTGGGCTATTTCACTGGCAGAACAGAACCACTAATTCCTTCCGTCTCGATACAAACCCAGTCGCTCTCGAGGCGCTGTCCGCGCTTTAGGGATCGTCTAAATCGAGGAGGATCTGCAAAGGAGCCCTCCCCTAACTGTAATTCTGCTGGCCAGGGTCCTCTCGAGAGGCTGGAGCGTTCGTGTGCGCGACAGAACGTGAGGGAAACCCAGGTTGATGAGCTTCCTGCCCTTTGCATAGTGTCAGGATATTCTACCAGTGCCCAGAAAATCAAGTATTAATAGGTTTGAGGTTTTTTGTGTTATTTGTGACGCAGGTTAGGTTAATTGGAAAGGCACTCGCCTCTTGTTTGGTTTTACAAGTATCGTTGGGAAGAGTATCAGATCTCTGCTCAGAGCGATTAGGAAAGAACTGAGGTTTCTGGACAGTTTCTAGGTTAAGGCTGGCGTTTGACCCTTCTCCTGGTCCGTGCCTGCGCAGTCATTCCGGCTGCGGCATCGCCCGAGCTGAGGCAGGGTGAAAGCCGCTGCCGAACGTGCGCTTCTTGGTCCCTAGCCCGTCATCTTTGTGTCTCTCGGGGCGGGAGGGGAGGGGAGGGGCTGTCTGACACAGTTATTAAACCTGGCAGCTGCGTTGGCGGCACCGAGGCGCATTTTGAGTGAGCCTGCAGAAAATGAGAGGCTTTCAGCCGGGCACCGGCTTGTCACTTCTCGCTGCCTGAAAGGCGGGTTTCATAGCGTGTTCTCTGGCTCCTATTAGCCGTGGCCACTGAGAGTGCACGCGCTTGGCGTAAGCAGTGGGAAACGTGAGTATTTGTGGCTCCGCGCCGCGGGCCTGCGGCTCGGCTCCTAAGGCTTCCAGCCGGGTGGCGGGGACGCAGAGGCAGCGGAGGAGAGGCCGGCGCGCGGGGGACCGGGCTGCGGGAGGGCCTCGCGCCGCCACGCCTGGTCTGTAGGTGGTGCGCGCCGGCGCGACGAGGAGGCGACAGGCCGGCGGCTGCGAGAGGAGGCTGGAGCGCCCGGGGTCTTGCGCACGCCTTGCGATCTGGGCCTGTGGTTTGGAGCCACATGCACAAAGACGTCGGGCCTAAGCAGCCGGTGTAGACAGTCCTGTGCTGCCCCAGGACCGCCGGTCCTTTTTGAGAGAGAGGAGAAGCTGCCTTTTACGGATGGCTGGAAACAATGAGGTTAGGCCAGTGTTTCCCGGCCCCGGAGGACCTTTGCGCGCTGGCAGTGAGCATCTCGGCCAGTCCCATGGGGACCCCGGTGTGGCAGTGCCGCCGGGAGCTTCGGGCGCCTCGAGAGGTCGGTGCGTCCGGATCCCTTGGGGATTTCAGAGCCTCTTGGGGCTCAGGCCCCAATTCCTGAGCTCCCTCCCTCCCTTTTCCTCCTCGAACACTGTGTTATAACTGGGCTGACATTTTACGAAGACCCTAGTAAGGCGAAGAGACCTTAATTCCTTAATTTCTTCCCGAAGTTATGAGTGTGAAGAGGTGTGGTGTTTTTCCTTACTATCGATTGCTAGAGGGAATCCAGAAGTTCAGCATCGGATTTATATATATATATATATATATATATATATATATATATATATAAAATNGGCTGGAGCGCCCGGGGTCTTGCGCACGCCTTGCGATCTGGGCCTGTGGTTTGGAGCCACATGCACAAAGACGTCGGGCCTAAGCAGCCGGTGTAGACAGTCCTGTGCTGCCCCAGGACCGCCGGTCCTTTTTGAGAGAGAGGAGAAGCTGCCTTTTACGGATGGCTGGAAACAATGAGGTTAGGCCAGTGTTTCCCGGCCCCGGAGGACCTTTGCGCGCTGGCAGTGAGCATCTCGGCCAGTCCCATGGGGACCCCGGTGTGGCAGTGCCGCCGGGAGCTTCGGGCGCCTCGAGAGGTCGGTGCGTCCGGATCCCTTGGGGATTTCAGAGCCTCTTGGGGCTCAGGCCCCAATTCCTGAGCTCCCTCCCTCCCTTTTCCTCCTCGAACACTGTGTTATAACTGGGCTGACATTTTACGAAGACCCTAGTAAGGCGAAGAGACCTTAATTCCTTAATTTCTTCCCGAAGTTATGAGTGTGAAGAGGTGTGGTGTTTTTCCTTACTATCGATTGCTAGAGGGAATCCAGAAGTTCAGCATCGGATTTATATATATATATATATATATATAAAATATATATATACACACACACATGCTGCTGCTGAGTCGCTTCAGTCGTGTCCGACTCTGTGCGACCCCAGAGACAGCAGCCCACCAGGCTCCCCTGTCCCTGGGATTCTCCAGGCAAGAACACTGGAGTGGGCTGCCATTTCCTTCTCCAATGCATGAAAAGAAAAGGGAAAGTGAAGTCGCTCAGTCGTGTCCGACTCTTAGACCCCACAGACTGCAGCCTACCAGGCTCCTCCATCCATGGGATTTTCCAGGCAAGAGTACTAGAGTGTGGTGCCATATTTCTGGACAAGATTTCCCATATTACAGAACTGGCATCATACCAGGATTTCTGGGTGTCGGTGTATTTCTTTAAAAACCTTGGCTTTCCCCTAGGGGTTCCAAGGAGTGTCTAACAGCATCCATTGACACCAAAATATCATGTTTACTATGTCATGTGTGTTTCCATGTCGACCTGACTCAGGCTGGAAAGTGTGATACTGAGAGGTAGCATCTCAAGCCTCACTCTTGCTGCCTCTGTGGCTGGCCTTCTAGCTGTGTTGTCTGGCCGTCAGTGTCAGCAGCTGATGGCCATGGGAGGGGTCACCTGCCCCAGGGGCTGGCCAGAGCCAGGACTCCTCGAAGGTTAGGTGTGTGGGCAGTCAGCTGTGGGCAAACTGCTCAAAGTTTCCAGGCCTCAGTTTCCTAATCTATAAAGTGGGCATGACAAAGTAACGCAGAGATGCACTAAGGTTTGTGCTGGTCTTCAGATCTCACCCCACTAAACAGTTTTTCTGTTATAACTTGATAGTTGAGATTATCTTAATGAAAACAAAAAGAAAGAAAAAGCCTACAAAATGGAAAAACTTGTAAATAACTCTAAGAAAGGCAGTTATCAAGTTAGCTTAGAAATTTCCTAAAGACAGATTAGCTTGTTGGTTGTAAATTACTTGATTTGTAAGTAAAGAAGTAAAACTGTCATAGAAACACATATGAGCCCTTTGTTTCTAGAATTTCTTTTTGGCCAACCCGTGGGGCTTGAAGGACCTGTTTGCCAACCAGAGTTGATCCTGGGCCATAGCAGTGAAAGCCCAAAGTTCTAACCACAAGGCCACCAGGGAACTCCCCGTAAGCCTTCTTTAATTTTACATGATCAGGTTGTGACCCTGAAGAAAGTTTGACATCTAACAAGAAAATAAGGCATGCTTTTCTTTGCTCCCAGACTTGGTTTTCCATCCTGCAATGTGGTTTCTCAGGCTTCTGCAAATGAGTTTCTTGTTAACAAAAACCAGATGATAATTAAGTTTTTTTTTTTTTAAAGAAATTAATGTGGTTCTGAGATGTTAAGTATAATATGATAGAACTGGAAATAAATACTCCTACTGAATTCTACTTTAGTAAAATAATGCTCTAGGTGTTGTTTCTAATTTTGTCTGTTGTACTTTAAAAAGAATGCGGAGAAACTGGAGGAGGAGTTCAGAATGGAGCAACCAAAATAATGAAGCAGAAAAAGGAGAAGCTTAAAAAAAATTGTTTTTTTTAAATCCTGAGGCTGGGTGAGGTTCTGAAAAGAATGGAATAGGAGAAAAGCAGGTTTTGATAGAACAGAATGAACTTCTCAAATGGTGAAAGATTAAAATGAGGAACTTCACAAAGGGAATAATTTCCCATCTGCCCTTCATGGGCCAGCTCCAATGCTCCCTAAACCTGGCTGCCTGTTTGAATCACGTGGGGACTTTAAAATCCTTCTAAGGCCCGGGTCCCTCCCCAGGCTGAGAGTCTGACTTAACTGGTCTGAACATGAGTATGGCTATTTTGTTAGAGCTCCTGAGGTGAAACTTTAGGTAGGAGAACCTTGGTCATGCCTAAGAGGGCAGAGTCCATGGCTGCAGGAGCAGCAGGGAGCTGACGGGGCCACAGGAGAGAAGACAGCTGTGATCCACACAGGCTGTCCGCCAGTTTTGCCAGATCCTGTTTCATCAAGGGTTTCTGGAAATCCAGTTATTTACTGATAAGTATGGAATCTTCAAATCTTTACAACTAATTAAGAGTAAAACATTTAAAAGTGTATTGTGCTTGCCAAACAAGACACATCTGCTGAAACCGGTCCCCAGGCCAGATTAGGCAACCTCAGCCGCAGACAGCTGCCTTCTCTTCAGGGAGGAGCCGGGCTGGACTAGGGGCTGTACTGGGGCCTCTTCTCGTTTGAGTTCTGTTGCTTTGCTTTGTTTTGTTACTGTAGTAG
>SJYW01012589.1:909283-933475 GCA_006410735.1 Raphicerus campestris
TTTGCTGTAATGGACATATTCTTCTACATGCCAGGCCCTGTGCTATGTATTCTTCAAGTCTTACATCACTTAATCCTCCCAACCACCTTACGAGGAAGGTGGTGTTATTAGCCTGTTTTTCAAATGAAAAAACACACATAGCCAGGAAGTATCAGCTGGGACTTAAGCCAAGTCTATTTGATTCTGAGCCTCTTCTCTCAAGCAGTCTACCACACTGCTTTCACTGGTAATATTTGTTGTGAAAAATATCGGCAAGTGTAAAGAAAATACAGACACGTGATACAGGCAAGTGTAAAGTCAAGAATTTCCCTGTATCATCGCTGTCATATGTACAAATACACACATGCATAACTTTGAAAAACTTGGAATCATAACTATCTACTGTTTCGCATTACAGTTAATACTACTAAGTAATATGATATTTTAAATATAATCATCTTGCTCTATTTTTGGAGCAAAATTTTTAATGGTTCATTGTATAGTGTTTTTTTAACCTCTTTATTGTTCAGTTGCTTATTTGTGTCCGACTCTTTAAGACGCCATGGACTGCAGCATGCCAGGCTTCCCTGTCCTTCACCATCTCCCAGAGTTTGTTCAGACTCACGTCCACTGAGTCGATCATGTCATCACTATCTCATCCTTTGTCACCTGCTTCTCTTCCTGCCCTCGATCTTTCCCAGCATCAGGGTTTTTTCCAATGAGTCAGCTCTTCACATCAGGTGGAGCTTCAGCTTCAGAATCAGCCCTTCCAATGAATATTCAGGGTTGATCTCCTTTAGGATTGACTGGTTTGATCTCCTTGCAGTCCAAGGGACTCTTAAGAGTTGTCTCCAGCACCACAATTTGAAGGCATCAGTTTTCTGGGGCTCAGTTTTCTTTATGGTCCAACTCTCACATCTGAACATGACTACTGGAAAAACCATAGCTTTGACTAGACGGACCTACGTCAGCAAAGTGATGTCTATGCTTCTTAATACACTTTCTAGGTTTGTCATAGCTTTTCTTCCAAGGAGCAAGTGTCTTTTAATTTCATGGTTGCAGTCAACATCTGCAGTGATTTTGGAGCCCAAGAAAATAACGTCATTTTTGCCATGAAGTGATGGTACCAGATGCCATGATCTTAGCTTTTTGAATGTTGAGTGTTAAATAAGCTTTTCACTCTCCTTCTTCACTCTCATCAAGAAGCTCCTTAGCTCCTCTTCCCTTTCTTCCATTAGAGTGGTATCAGCTGAATATCTGAGGTTATTGCCATTTCTCCTGGAAATCTTGGTTACAGTTTGTGATTTATCCAGCCTGACATTTCCCATGACATACTCTACATATAAGTTAAATAAGCAGGATGACAATATACTGACTCGACATACTCCTTTTTAATACCTTTATCCCTATTCTTCTGTATTCTACAGTATTCACTGTTAATTTTTGTTAGATGTGAAGATAATCTACTTGATACTTTTATTTTCTCAAACTTGAAATGTAGCAAGAGAGAGAAGTGGATGTCTTCTATTGCTGACTATACATTTTTTGTTTTAGAGATCTTTTGCAAATAAACACTGCAATCACATGATTCCAAAATTATGTGCTTCAAAGTAGATTTGGGATACAAAATGTGGATTTTCAAAACACGTAAATAAATATTCTTGATGAAAGTCTCTGCTTTATGACAAAAATGACTTGTATGTTTTCTTTCACATGAACTGTTTTCTTAGAATATAGAAATATCACTTCCTTTATGAAAATTAGGCTCATGTGGAACTTTTAATACAAATGCATTTATGAATTTTAAAGAGATATGTTTGCGTGTACACACACGCATATATACAAATATGTATTTCAGTCTCAGCCCAGAGATTGATTAATGTCATTATATTATTACAATGTACATAGTAAAATCTCATCAGTTCAAATATACCATTGATTTCAAACTTAGAGAAGTCAGAGTAAGGAGAAACTAATATGGGGTATGTATGTTTGTTTCTGCAATCCTATAATGCCTTGCACAAAGCACATCAACTTGTTTCACTTTACTTTTGAATACCTACTTATGGTTTGACGAGTATAAAACGCCCATACACAAAAGTAACAAGATGGAGTCCTAACACTGAACGAGCCTTTGAACAAATATGAATAGTCTCATCCACACTTCTCCTTTTCCCCACCCAAACCATCACCTGAAATAGTTTAATTTTGTAACCACGTGTTTATCGTAACCTACTATTCACAGAGACCATCTGCAGTCAATTATTATTCCCAAGAAGTCTCCCCTTGGCGTCACTCGTCTCTGGGCCTCTCCTCCCTTCTAACCCGGAGCTGGTTAGTGCTCAGTCTGTGCAAAATAACTTTATAGTACCTTAAGCAGAATAAAGAAAGTAATCATGCTGCAGAGAATGATAGACCTGCTTCTAAAACCAAGTATGAACTCACTTAGTGGGGGTGCATGGGAAGCTACGCGGTCCGCGGAGTCTGCGTTGTCCATTAACTCCACCCACGCGGGCTCCCGTGGCTCCGCCTCCAGTCCCGAACATCGCTCACTGCCCTCCTGTTTCTGCCCTCCTGCCTTAGAGAACTCTTTAAATCTTTGATTTAAAGCAGGCGTCCATTGCCACCCTCGGACCGCCTCATGCTAGGTCGCAGTTGTCCGGGTAACAGCGTGTCTGGAGGAAGAGCTGGCTCTCCGGAGTTTCCACGGAAACCACTCCTGGCAGAAGCAGGTGCGGCGGGCGCAGCCGGGCGGCGCTGGAAGGCGCCCTCGGGGCGGGGCGCGGAGGACCGCCCCCTGCGCCTGGTATGGGTTATATATGCACCATATTTTATTAAGCACTGTCTTCGGTGGGCTATTTCACTGGCAGAACAGAACCACTAATTCCTTCCGTCTCGATACAAACCCAGTCGCTCTCGAGGCGCTGTCCGCGCTTTAGGGATCGTCTAAATCGAGGAGGATCTGCAAAGGAGCCCTCCCCTAACTGTAATTCTGCTGGCCAGGGTCCTCTCGAGAGGCTGGAGCGTTCGTGTGCGCGACAGAACGTGAGGGAAACCCAGGTTGATGAGCTTCCTGCCCTTTGCATAGTGTCAGGATATTCTACCAGTGCCCAGAAAATCAAGTATTAATAGGTTTGAGGTTTTTTGTGTTATTTGTGACGCAGGTTAGGTTAATTGGAAAGGCACTCGCCTCTTGTTTGGTTTTACAAGTATCGTTGGGAAGAGTATCAGATCTCTGCTCAGAGCGATTAGGAAAGAATTGAGGTTTCTGGACAGTTTCTAGGTTAAGGCTGGCGTTTGACCCTTCTCCTGGTCCGTGCCTGCGCAGTCATTCCGGCTGCGGCATCGCCCGAGCTGAGGCAGGGTGAAAGCCGCTGCCGAACGTGCGCTTCTTGGTCCCTAGCCCGTCATCTTTGTGTCTCTCGGGGCGGGAGGGGAGGGGAGGGGCTGTCTGACACAGTTATTAAACCTGGCAGCTGCGTTGGCGGCACCGAGGCGCATTTTGAGTGAGCCTGCAGAAAATGAGGGGCTTTCAGCCGGGCACCGGCTTGTCACTTCTCGCTGCCTGAAAGGCGGGTTTCATAGCGCGTTCTCTGGCTCCTATTAGCCGTGGCCACTGAGAGTGCACGCGCTTGGCGTAAGCAGTGGGAAACGTGAGTATTTGTGGCTCCGCGCCGCGGGCCTGCGGCTCGGCTCCTAAGGCTTCCAGCCGGGTGGCGGGGACGCAGAGGCAGCGGAGGAGAGGCCGGCGCGCGGGGGACCGGGCTGCGGGAGGGCCGCGCGCCGCCACGCCTGGTCTGTAGGTGGTGCGCGCCGGCGCGACGAGGAGGCGACAGGCCGGCGGCTGCGAGAGGAGGCTGGAGCGCCCGGGGTCTTGCGCACGCCTTGCGATCTGGGCCTGTGGTTTGGAGCCACATGCACAAAGACGTCGGGCCTAAGCAGCCGGTGTAGACAGTCCTGTGCTGCCCCAGGACCGCCGGTCCTTTTTGAGAGAGAGGAGAAGCTGCCTTTTACGGATGGCTGGAAACAATGAGGTTAGGCCAGTGTTTCCCGGCCCCGGAGGACCTTTGCGCGCTGGCAGTGAGCATCTCGGCCAGTCCCATGGGGACCCCGGTGTGGCAGTGCCGCCGGGAGCTTCGGGCGCCTCGAGAGGTCGGTGCGTCCGGATCCCTTGGGGATTTCAGAGCCTCTTGGGGCTCAGGCCCCAATTCCTGAGCTCCCTCCCTCCCTTTTCCTCCTCGAACACTGTGTTATAACTGGGCTGACATTTTACGAAGACCCTAGTAAGGCGAAGAGACCTTAATTCCTTAATTTCTTCCCGAAGTTATGAGTGTGAAGAGGTGTGGTGTTTTTCCTTACTATCGATTGCTAGAGGGAATCCAGAAGTTCAGCATCGGATTTATATATATATATATATATATATAAAATATATATATACACACACACATGCTGCTGCTGAGTCGCTTCAGTCGTGTCCGACTCTGTGCGACCCCAGAGACAGCAGCCCACCAGGCTCCCCTGTCCCTGGGATTCTCCAGGCAAGAACACTGGAGTGGGCTGCCATTTCCTTCTCCAATGCATGAAAAGAAAAGGGAAAGTGAAGTCGCTCAGTCGTGTCCGACTCTTAGACCCCACAGACTGCAGCCTACCAGGCTCCTCCATCCATGGGATTTTCCAGGCAAGAGTACTAGAGTGTGGTGCCATATTTCTGGACAAGATTTCCCATATTACAGAACTGGCATCATACCAGGATTTCTGGGTGTCGGTGTATTTCTTTAAAAACCTTGGCTTTCCCCTAGGGGTTCCAAGGAGTGTCTAACAGCATCCATTGACACCAAAATATCATGTTTACTATGTCATGTGTGTTTCCATGTCGACCTGACTCAGGCTGGAAAGTGTGATACTGAGAGGTAGCATCTCAAGCCTCACTCTTGCTGCCTCTGTGGCTGGCCTTCTAGCTGTGTTGTCTGGCCATCAGTGTCAGCAGCTGATGGCCATGGGAGGGGTCACCTGCCCCAGGGGCTGGCCAGAGCCAGGACTCCTCGAAGGTTAGGTGTGTGGGCAGTCAGCTGTGGGCAAACTGCTCAAAGTTTCCAGGCCTCAGTTTCCTAATCTATAAAGTGGGCATGACAAAGTAACGCAGAGATGCACTAAGGTTTGTGCTGGTCTTCAGATCTCACCCCACTAAACAGTTTTTCTGTTATAACTTGATAGTTGAGATTATCTTAATGAAAACAAAAAGAAAGAAAAAGCCTACAAAATGGAAAAACTTGTAAATAACTCTAAGAAAGGCAGTTATCAAGTTAGCTTAGAAATTTCCTAAAGACAGATTAGCTTGTTGGTTGTAAATTACTTGATTTGTAAGTAAAGAAGTAAAACTGTCATAGAAACACATATGAGCCCTTTGTTTCTAGAATTTCTTTTTGGCCAACCCGTGGGGCTTGAAGGACCTGTTTGCCAACCAGAGTTGATCCTGGGCCATAGCAGTGAAAGCCCAAAGTTCTAACCACAAGGCCACCAGGGAACTCCCCGTAAGCCTTCTTTAATTTTACATGATCAGGTTGTGACCCTGAAGAAAGTTTGACATCTAACAAGAAAATAAGGCATGCTTTTCTTTGCTCCCAGACTTGGTTTTCCATCCTGCAATGTGGTTTCTCAGGCTTCTGCAAATGAGTTTCTTGTTAACAAAAACCAGATGATAATTAAGTTTTTTTTTTTTTTTAAAGAAATTAATGTGGTTCTGAGATGTTAAGTATAATATGATAGAACTGGAAATAAATACTCCTACTGAATTCTACTTTAGTAAAATAATGCTCTAGGTGTTGTTTCTAATTTTGTCTGTTGTACTTTAAAAAGAATGCGGAGAAACTGGAGGAGGAGTTCAGAATGGAGCAACCAAAATAATGAAGCAGAAAAAGGAGAAGCTTAAAAAAAATTGTTTTTTTTAAATCCTGAGGCTGGGTGAGGTTCTGAAAAGAATGGAATAGGAGAAAAGCAGGTTTTGATAGAACAGAATGAACTTCTCAAATGGTGAAAGATTAAAATGAGGAACTTCACAAAGGGAATAATTTCCCATCTGCCCTTCATGGGCCAGCTCCAATGCTCCCTAAACCTGGCTGCCTGTTTGAATCACGTGGGGACTTTAAAATCCTTCTAAGGCCCGGGTCCCTCCCCAGGCTGAGAGTCTGACTTAACTGGTCTGAACATGAGTATGGCTATTTTGTTAGAGCTCCTGAGGTGAAACTTTAGGTAGGAGAACCTTGGTCATGCCTAAGAGGGCAGAGTCCATGGCTGCAGGAGCAGCAGGGAGCTGACGGGGCCACAGGAGAGAAGACAGCTGTGATCCACACAGGCTGTCCGCCAGTTTTGCCAGATCCTGTTTCATCAAGGGTTTCTGGAAATCCAGTTATTTACTGATAAGTATGGAATCTTCAAATCTTTACAACTAATTAAGAGTAAAACATTTAAAAGTGTATTGTGCTTGCCAAACAAGACACATCTGCTGAAACTGGTCCCCAGGCCAGATTAGGCAACCTCAGCCGCAGACAGCTGCCTTCTCTTCAGGGAGGAGCCGGGCTGGACTAGGGGCTGTACTGGGGCCTCTTCTCGTTTGAGTTCTGTTGCTTTGCTTTGTTTTGTTACTGTAGTAGATTTAATTATTCTTTAAAAAATTTTTTCCATTGAAATACAATTGTGTTACAGTGTTGTGTTAGTTTCAGGTATAAAACAAAATAATTCAGTTTTGTGTGTTTGCGTGTGTGTATCTATTTCAGATTCTTTTCCCTAATAGGTTATTACAAGATATTGAGTATAGTTCCCTATGGTATACAATAGGGCCTTGCTGGTTATCTGGCTCTTTTAGTCCATGGAATTCTCCAGGTTAAAATACTGGAGTAGGTAGCCTTTCCCTTCTCCAGGGGATCTTCCCAACCCAGGTATTGAACCTGGATCTCTCGAATTGCGAGCAGATTCTTTACCAGCTGAGCCACAAGAGAAGCCCAAGAATACTAGAGTGGGTAGCCTATCCTTTCTCCAGAGGATCTCCCCAACCCAGGAGTTGAACCAGGGTCTCCTGCATTGCAGGTGGATTCTTCACCAACTGAGCTATCAGGGAAATCCCATTTTATATGTAGTAATGCTGCTGCTGCTAAGTCGCTTCAGTCGTGTCCGACTCTGTGTGACCCCATAGACAGCAGCCCACCAGGCTCCCCCGTCCCTGGGATTCTCCAGGCAAGAACACTGGAGTGGGTTGCCATTTCCTTCTCCAGTGCATGAAAGTGAAAAGTGAAAGTGAAATCACTCAGTCATGACCCCACGGACTGCAGCCTACCAGGCTTCTCCATCCATGGGATTTTCCAGGCAAGAGTACTGGAGTGGGGTGCCATTGTATATGCTAATCCCCAACTCCTAATTTATCCCTCCTCCCCTTTCCCTTTGGAAACCCTGAGTTTGTTTTCTATGTCTGTGGATATATTTCTGTTTTGCATACAAGTTCATTTGTATCATTTTTTTAGATTCTGCTTATAAATGATATCTTATGTTACTTATCTTTGTCTGACTTATTTCTGTAGTATGATCATCTCTAGGTCCAGCCATGTTTCTACAAGTGGTATTAATTCATTCTTTTATATGGTTGACTGTTTGCTGTATTAATATATATGTATCACATCATCTTCATCCATTTGTCTATTGATGGATACTTAGGTTGCCTTCACGTCTTGGCTATATGAACACTGGGGTGCGTGTATGTTTTTGTATTATTGTTTTCTCCAGATACATGCCCAAGAATGGGATTGCTGGGTCATATGATAGCTCTGTTTTTAGTTTCTCAAGGAACTTCCTTACTCTTCTCCATAGTGACTGCATTAATTTTCCTTCCCACCAACAGTGTAGAAGGGTTTCTTTTTCTCCACACCCTCTCCAGCATTTATTATTTGTATACTTTGATAGATCTCTCTAGATTATTTGAATGAAGAAATGTCTTCTAGTTCCCTAAGCTTCCCCTGGATCTAAGATAAGGGAGCTGGCCTTGGGGATTGGGATGGTGATCATGGGCCCCTGTGGTAAGAGGTCGCCAGTGTCCTCTCTGCCCAACATCTCTCACTCAGAGTTTCTGGCTCTGCTGATTATGAAGGTAAGGTGAATGACTGCTAGGAGGCTGGGTCCATTCTATGGGAGGTCTGGCAACTGTCCTGAAGCTGCTTTTTGGCATCACTTGGGTTAGGAGGGGCATGGTCCATGCATCAAGCAGCTCTAATGCTGAAACATAATTTTCAAAAGTTCCCAGTTCATACATCTTTTGACTTTCCCTCTCACCTTCCCTAAGCTGCACAAACAACAGAAAAGGGAGTGTCTCCATGAGCAAAGGGGAGGTACTCAGCACTACTTTCCACAGATGAGAACCTAGCCAGAAGCAGAGAAATTCAGGAGACCTGAAAATGTGACTTGGCAGGATGCTCCCTGCCTCTTCTGTCTGGATTGGGACTGCTGTTATTTTGTGTGAATGTAGGGGCAGGCGAGGTAACGGGAAGTCAGGACACCTGCTATCTCTCTGGCTGTCCGCCCCCTCCCTGCCCCGTAGTGCTGAAACCAGGGTGGTGCCTCCCCTCCCAGAAATGAGGCAGCCTTCCAGGCTGACACCAAGGCCTGGGTGTGCACAGTGGCAGGGATTCAGCACAGAGGAGATGGCCACTTAGCCCAGGGCAATGAGCAGATGCCAGCTTTGTTCAAAACAGCCTTGTTAAGCCAGGTGGCACTGTACATAAATGGAAAAAGCTTTCTTTAGCAGCTGCCATTTTCACTCCCCATAGGCTCTGAAGAACAGGGAAAACCAGAGTGATGGAACAGATGCGTGGCTCCACTCTGTAGACTGTGAAAACCTTCCCAGAGCCATAACCATGGTATCTTCAGTCCTTTTGCCAACTTCTTGGTTCTCCAGTCATAGAAACAACACCTGAGACTTCCGTGGTGGTCCAGTGGTCAAGACTCCAAGCTTCTAATGCAGGGGTTTGATCCCTGGTCAGCTAACTAAGATCCCACATGCTATGTGGCACAGCCAAAATATTTATTTTTTAAGCAGCATCCATGATCAAAGATTTCACTGTCAAAGAAAAACGAAAGAGAGATTTGAAGTTAAAATGTAGAAATGGCCCAGAGAAGGTGGGAGGAGCCAGGATCCAGGTGCTTGGCTGGATTCTGGATGCCAGAACCCAGAAATGTGTTTTCTAGAGGGAAAGAATCTACATCAACTCTCGTATCAAGCCGCCAAGGCCTTAGGCTGCGGCAGAGATGCTCTGCCCTGGTATAATCTGCATGTGCTCGTGCTCAGTCGTGTCCGACTCTGCAACCCCATGCACTGTAGCCCCCAGGCTCCTCTGTCCATGGGATTTCCCAGGCAAGAATACTGGAGTGGGTTGCCATTTCCTATCAAGGGGATCTTCCCAACCCAGGGATCAAACCCACATCTCTTGCATTGGCAGGCAGCTTCTTTACTACTGAGCCACCTTGGAAGCCCCTAATGCCTGCATGANAGGCAAGAATACTGGAGTGGGTTGCCATTTCCTATCAAGGGGATCTTCCCAACCCAGGGATCAAACCCACATCTCTTGCATTGGCAGGCAGCTTCTTTACTACTGAGCCACCTTGGAAGCCCCTAATGCCTGCATGAAGAAAAAGTGGTTGATTCTCCTGGAATCCCATATGAACACATTCCTTCCTGTCAGTCTCTGCCACTAGCCCAGGACCAGCTTCAGAAGAACGGATGTAAGACGGAGTGCTGTGAGGTTCCTCTGGGGGTCTGACTCACCTCACACCACCATGCATCCCAGAATTGTGGTCCAGCAATTGGCTGTAGGTAAGCCTGCTCCCACTCAGGTTCCTTTTAGTCCTGGGACCAAACTGCAGTGTGTACTTTGGAATCAGCCTTCCTTAATGTCTGTCCTCCTTCTGGCTGTAGCCCAGGCTGACTGTTATATATACCAATTGCCTGCTCTCCAGCGGCCAGAACAACAAGTCCCGTCCATTTCTGGCTTGATAATGGCAGGTTGCCTGTGGAGCAGACTGGCCCGTGCATGCTGTTGACCAGGGTGATGCAAGCAGCTTGTATTTTCCCTTCAGGTAGTTTATTCCCATTCTAGAAACTTCCTGTTGGCTCTTTTTAGTAAATTCACTCTTCACAGAAGATCTCCAAGTGTGTTCAGGGACAGAGGGTCCCTGCTGTGTCCATTCCACTTTTTTGGAACTTTAGGATGATGGTAGAAAAATTCATTAAATGGANGCAGACTCCCAGCCCCTCCCTCCCCACCCCCTCGGCAGCCTCAGGTCCGCTCTCTGTGTCTGTCTCTGTTTCCTAGATGGGTCCACTTGTGTCATATTTTAGAGTCCACATTTGAGTGATATCACATGGTGT
This sequence comes from Raphicerus campestris, assembly GCA_006410735.1. Classification (NCBI taxonomy): domain Eukaryota; kingdom Metazoa; phylum Chordata; class Mammalia; order Artiodactyla; family Bovidae; genus Raphicerus; species Raphicerus campestris. The sequence continues at coordinate 919,671 of SJYW01012589.1, forward strand.
TTGTCTTTCTCTTTCTAGTTTACTTCACTTAGTATGATAATCTCTTAAGTGTTGCCAAAATGCAGAAAATTTTAAATTAAATCTATGGAATAGTTGCCCTGTTTCTCCCACTAAGTATGAAAAAAGAAGGAAACGTAACTTTAAAAACTAGCTCTCTCCATCTTTTTCAGAAGAAAGATTTGCACACACAAAAACAGGCAAACAGTATAATGAAGAAAGTGTTAGGGGAAGTGCTAGACTGGCTAATCAAATGTGGAAGCCAGTGACGGAGACTGTTTTTTCTATGCCAAGGCTAGAAAGGGGGACACTGATGTTTGTGGTTATAATTAATCATGGACTCTGTGATGGCTCCAGGGCTTTGAGGAATGGTCTAGAACTGGAAAGGGAAGCAGAGAAGGTGGAGATATTGTTCATGTGAAGGCGGACAGCTTAAGCAATGGCTCAGAAGTCATGGACTTGGCAGCTTCTTTAAAATATTGAAGTATAGTTGCATGTATAATACTGTGTAAGTTACAGGTGTAGAGTATAGAGATTCAGAAGTTTTAAAGGTTATATTCCATTTGTAATTATTATAAAACATGGGCTATATTCCCCATGTTGTACAGCATCTCCTTTTTAAAACTCCTTTCTGTTTGGGGCTGTACCACAGCATGCAGGATCTTAGTTTCCCACCCGGGGTCGAGCGCATACCCCCCGCAGTGGAACCACAGAGGATTAAGCACTGGGCCACCAGGGAGGGCTCTATAATGTATCCCTGTAGCCTAGTTTACACCTAAGAGTTTGTATCTCTTATTCCCCCACCTTTTTTGTCCCTCTGCCTTCCCCTCTTCTCACTGGGAACCGCTGGTTTGTTCTCTATTTCTGTGTTTCCTTTTCGTTATATTCACTCATTTGATGTACTTTTTAGATTCCCTGTATAAGTGATATTGTACACTACTTGTCTTTCCCTGACCTATTTCATTCAGCATGATGTCCTCCAAGTCCATCCGTGTTGCCACAAGTGGCAAAGTTTCATTCTTTTTCATGGCAGAGCAATATTCCATTGTGTATATATAGACACATGAACATATATTTCTATATATACCATGTCTTATTTACGCATTCATCTGTTGGTGGACACTGAGGTTGCTTCCGCACCTTGGTTTACTGCATATAGTGTGGCTATGGGGGATGCATTTGTCTTTTTAAGTTAATGTTTTTGTTTTTTTCTGGCTATATACCCAGGGGCGGAGTTGCCGGGTCGTATGTTATTGTTTTTAGGTTTTTTACAAACCTCTGTACTATTTTTCCACAGTGGCTGCACCAACTAACGTGCCCGCTAACAGTGCATGAGGGTTAGCTTTTCTGCACACCTTAACCAAAGTTGGTTGTGTTCCTTTTCTTTTTTAAAAGGTAAACAGTTCATAATTATTGGAAAGAGGTTTTTTTTTTTTTTTTTCTCTTTCTCGTTTCTTTTCTCTTTTTCTTTGTGGGGTGGGGGATGATGGCCATTCTGACAGCTGTGAGGTGATATTTCATACTTTTGATTTGCATTTCCCTGATGATTGGCGATGTTGAGCATCTTTTCACTTTGGCAGTTCATTTTGGATGGTTAATAAAGAGAGAGGACAGGCCTTCTCTCTGGGGCCAGATAATCAGGATTTGCATCCCAAAGGGGTAGGACCTAGAGCAGTTTGCACAACCCACAGTCTCAGTTCCCTCGTCTAGGAGTGGGGACAGCCACTGCGGTATCTTAAGGAATAAATCGATATAAAGGGTCCAGCATGGTTCATGGCACCCAGGTAATTAACCTTTAGAAATTATTGTCAACAAGAAAGACATGAGATGGGACTCTACCCAACTTCAGTATCAGAAGGAAGACTTTGAACTTGTTCCCAAAACGATATGGCACCACTGTAGAATCTTTTAGGAAAAAGAAGCTTTCTTGTGCCACTATACGAAAAGCTCACTAGATTATTGCAGATTCTTATATGACCATTTGAACCTCTGTTTGGATTTGTTTTCGCTTCCTTTTTGTGTTTATGATTCAAACTTAAAGTACTTGAACAAATTAACCAGAATGTAAATACACTCCTCTAAATCTTTGAGAAACTCTGATCCATGATGGTTTGTCAGTAAGCTGCGTGCTCTCTGGTGAGCATCGTATTGGCCTCCAGCCTTTCTGGAGAACTAACAGTAGCTCTGAGTTTAATGATGTGATAAACTCTGTCAATTACTTCTTTGACAGGTGAACCTTGTGAAAATTCAATATTCAGGAAGTTTTATTAAATATATAGGATTGCCTAATTTCAACTAGTATACTATTCTTGGACGTTTTCCTAGTTCCCTTCATTTTTAGCTCTTTTAAGTAAAAGTTATATCTCTACTATGCTTTTGGTTTGGTAATGAGTAATATGTTTCCATTGTTATATCTCTATTTTACAATTTTCCAGAATTGTTTGGTGCAGTTTTTAGAATGTGAGTCACTTGCTATCTTCACACTGTGCTTTTGAAAGTATTTTTATAACTCTTCTGAGTGCAATGTTTCTCTGAAGTTTTGCTCCCTACTCCTCCCCTCCTTCCTTTCCCTAATTCCTTTGAGTTTGTCTTTGTTAAACATAATCTTGAAGTGAGTAAACTGTGTTATCTGACTCTCCCTGCTCACCAAGGTCCTAGAAATAAGCATTTCTGAGATAATTGGGGGGGGGGGCGAGGGGAAAGCCACTGATGTCATTAGCTTCCCCAAAGGAAAATAAATCAGTTTGGTGAGGTAATATTGGGATTTCTAGAAGATGATTATATTCCAAGCTGTGTTTTCAAAGGGGGAAGGGGTCTGGGGGTCAATTCTCTGCCTAACAAACAGTTAAAGACATCCATTTTCTTTTCTTTCATTCGAATTTATGTTTCTCCAGGAGGGAGAGAGAGACCAGACACCATCTTCTTGCCAATGTGAATTAACTCTTCACTGACCAGATTCTTTGGACATCCACTTCCCACCCATTAGTTTTCTGAGTAGCAAAGGTTTCATTGTACTTGGAACTAACATGGGTCTTTTGTTCAAAAAGCTCAACACAAAATTTTGAAATGAGAACTGTAATCCTACACTTTGCAAGCTGATTTTTATAACCACTCCCTACTGCTTTTACAAGCACAGAGATGGATCAAAGATCCACCAACGGTGCAAGTTAAAAGGTAACCGCCATGGGTTAGCATGTGTGATGGAGAGTAGACACTCTCCTTGTCACCATGCACCTGTGATCCCACTGAGTCCTAACAGGAATCCTATGAGAAGGTATTTGGTCCTTATCTTAGAAGGTCAGAGAGGTTGGATCAGTTCTCCCAAGGTTACCAACTATTAAGAAGAAGGTGCAGGGGTTTGACTCAGACCTGCCTGACTTTAGTATACTCTATATACAGTAGATACAGAGCAGAATCCTTTGGAATATTCTGTTCCCAGCTTAGGTTTCATTTGAGCTCCCTAATGAGTGAATGTAATGGACAAGGAAGCCTGGTGTGCTGCAGCCCATGGGGTCACAAAGAGTCAGACACGACTGAGCAACTGAACTGAACTGAATGAGTGAATGGTTCACGCTCAAAGGACTCTCACAGACGAGACCAGTACTGGTTTTCTTTGAATCATCTAGTTCTCATAAACCAGCCACTACAAGGCAGGTCCCACACGTTTCCTGGATGACCGACTATTGGGCAGTCATGCCTGAGTCTTGGCGACCCCATGGATTATGGCCCTCCAGGCTCCTATGTCCATGGGATTCTAGTGTGTGAGGGCTTCAGTAATTGCAGCACATGGACGAGATTACTAGAGTGCGTTGACATTTCCTCCTCCAGGGAATCTTCCTAACCCAGGAATCAAAGCCACATCTCCTGCATTGGCAGATGGCTTCTTTACCACTGAGCCACTTGGTTAGGAGAGATTTTTATTGTCATAATTAGTGTCAGATTTCTAAATTTCCAAGGATAAGGACCATTGTTTTACCACCCACTCCAGTACTCTTGCCTGGAAAATTTCATGGACTGGGGAGCCTGGTAGGCTACAGTCCATGGGGTCACAAAGAGTCGGACACAACTGAGCGACTTCACTTAGCTTGTTGCTTGGCACACAGTATATGCTAAATAAACATTTGTTTGACTGTATTAGGATTCTCTAGAGAAACATAACCAATAGGATATTGATTGATTGATTGGAATTGGCTCACATGATTATGGAGGTAAGTCCAATCTGTAGGGAGGAAGCAGGGTAGAGACCCAGGGAGAGCCAATGTGCCAGGTAAAAGCCATCAGGCAGGAAGCATCAGTATTGCAGATGAAGTCCAAAGGCAGTATACCAGAAATTTCTCTCTTTCTTGGAGGAGGGTCCATCTTTTTATTCTATTCGGTCCTTCAACTGATGGGATGGGACCCATTGACAGTATGGAGGGCAGTGTGCTTTACTCTATCAATTAAAATGTTAATCTCATCCAAAAAAACAGTTGTAGCAACACCCCGAATGATGTTAGACTAGCTATCCTCGGCCCGGCCAGGCTAACACATAGAATTAACCATCACAATGAGTGAATGAAAAGCCTCAGTTTCTGGACTATGGTAAAGCGAGTGGCATGTCAGGCATCGGTCTCTCACTGCAGACTTCAGTTAAAATGACATCTTAAAAGGGCTCTTCTTCCTGTGGGGCAGCTCCAACAGACTGATGCCAAGGTTCTAAAAGAACCTTCTTTAGGCCCCTTAGACCCAAGTGATCAGTTACCACTGAATCAAGTGAATTAAAGGGGTTGATACAGGTCCCATGCTCTCCAAATTAAGGGGTAAGTATTTTTTTAGGAGTCAGAATCATAAAAGCATGTTAAGAACCCAGCTTTTTCAAGACCTACTGGAAAAATTAATCTTTATGTTGCCCAAGTATACATACCCATATTTAAGACTACTTTCTTTAGTTGTTTTAATGCAATTTAGTGGTTACTGTCGATCTCTGAAATTTGTAGATTGTGTATTTTCTAAAATTATAACTCATGTCATGGGATCACATGTTAAAAGTGTGCTGCACAGCGAAAAAGCTGAGGAACATGTCCTTTCTTTGAGATTTAAGTAGTATTTCTTTTTGTTATTCACATACAAATTCACTTTCTACTGCACCTTTTTGGACAAAAAGTGATTAGAGGAAAAAGTTTTATTAAGGACATTAGCATTTTGCTCACTCAGGGTTGACATCTGCATAAATTCCTACTGTAGCCAGTTTTATTTCACCTCACCAAGTTTAGCTCTATAGTTGTTCACATATTCTAAAATTATTTTAACTTTTTATTTATATAAATACGTGCACTTAATTTTAAAAATAAAATTGAATTTTTTTAAAGCTTATACCTATAATACATATAGCAGCCTCTTCCTTTTCCCTCATCCCCCAGTTCTCCTTAAAAACAACCCCTTTGAACAGTCTTACGTTTTCCTATTAGTTGTCTCATGTTTCTAAAAAATGATCCTCTTTCTGCTGTTTCTCTTTTAATTATTTCTTTTCTTTATTCCAAGAGGTAATATATCAACATAGTTCAAAAGAAAAAGGGTAAAAACAGTAAGGAGTCTCCTTACCCTGCTTCTGAACCTCTCTGATCCTCTCTCTGCAGGCAACCAACATCACTCAGCACTCATGTATTTTTCCTGAGATCGTCTTGCATACACATACGCGACTGTTTACTGGTCAACTTGGGTATCATCTGTTGACTCTCAGCCACAGGAGATGAGAATTTAGCTTTCTCTCTCATACTCTGTTTTCTTGCTTTCCTTCTCCACAACTTAGTTACAGGACAAGTCTTCCTTAAATCATTGTTTTTATTATAAGGGCTGTATAAAAGTTGCCACTCCTAAGCCACATAGTTTATATACTGCATTTCATTTTGCCCAGAGCTAATAAACACTTCATTTTTTTCTCTAGGTTTTCTATGAGCCTATTGTTAATATTTTTTTTTCAACTGTCTCAGCAGATGTGTCATGTGGCCTGTATTTTACTCCAGTTTGGACTGGCTTCTGTTTTGTTTCGGTTCTCTTGTTTTTTCTCCACTCCCAGTGAGCTGTGGTTTAGGGACTTGCTTTTGTCAATTCTCCCACATTGTATTCTCTTTTCCTGGACCCCAACATCTTTTTCTCTCTTGATTTAATTCTGTGTTTTCCTCAAGGGGCTTTTAAAGAAAGGGTACATGCAAGGTACATTTTGAGTCCTTGTATCTCTGAAAATGTCTTTATTCTACCCAGGCATTTCATAGTCTGGCTAGGTATAAAATCCCTATCTGAAAATAATTTTTCCCAGACTTTTGAAGACTCTTCCACTACCCTTCGGAGAAGGCCATGGCACCCCAGTACTGTTGCCTGGAAAGTCCCATGGATGGAGGAGCCTGGTGGGCTGCAGTCCATGGGGTCGCTAAGAGTCGGACACGACTGAGCGACTTCACTTTCACTTTTCACTTTCATGCATTAGAAAAGAAAGTGGCAACCCACTCCAGTATTCTTGCCTGGAGAATCCCAGGGACAGAGGAGCCTGGTGGGCTGCCGTCTCTGGGGTCGCACAGAGTCGGACACAACTGAAGCGACTTAGCAGCAGCAGTCACTACCCTTTCTTGCTACTGAAAAGTCCTTTGTTGTTCCCTTTCTCCATCTCTTTCAGTGTTTTTTCTTCCTATGTATCCTGCCCTTTCACAGTGATTTGCCATGATTTGAGTGTTTTTTCATTAATTATTTGACCCTTTTTAATATGAAAACTCATGCCTTTCATTTCTGAGAAAATGTATTTTATTTTCACTTAACTAATTCCTTCTGTTTCATTTTTTTCTCTTTTCTGTTCTGAAACTCTGCTTTGCTGAACAATGCACCACTTAAATTGATCTTCTGATTTTCTTATCTTTCCTGCTACTGAGATCTTTGTTTTCAGATTTTTAGTTTCCAAAGTGTCATTCTTGTTTTTTTAATTGTTAAGAAAATATCTAGTCATTTCATGGGTGCAGTGTCTTCTTGTTCGGCTCTGAAGATGTTAAATACAGTGGATTTTTAAAAACCTTTTTATAGTCCCTGTATGGTTTCTGTGGCCTCTGAGTTCCATTTTTTAAATTAGTTTGTTTCAGATTGTTCTCACATGTTTGGAGAAGTTTGACTGTCCACACACCATTAAGAGTGAGGCTCTAAAACCTTTGATTGCAGGCTTTGTGTGATGGGTTTGGTAACTGGCAGACCTTCTTTGAAGAATGATCTGGCAGTGAGCCAAGTTTTTCTTTGAGAGACTCCTAAAGGCGGTGTGGGAAGGATTTTTCTTTAATGGGAATATTTGATTTCTTCTATGACTATATCTCCTAAGAATACTTACATCTCCTAAGAATACTTACGCTTTGGATAGATAACAATTAATTTCCACCGTTCTGAGAGCATGAAAGAGAATGGAATATGGAATGCCTATCATTCAGTATATAAACTTCATTTTAATCTTCAGCTTTCAGTTTGGTGTGTTCTGACGGCCCCCACCCCCGCCCCCCGCCCAGGGAGTTGGTCGGGTGACCTCAGATTAAATACTTCTTTAACTTCTTCCCTAGCCACAAGACTGGGTGTGTGTAGTGGAAGTCGCCATAGAATAATATTAAGAATTTGGACTCTGTAGCCAGAAAGTTTGGGTTCAAATCTTGGTTCCAATGGTTACCAGCTATGTGACCTCGCTCAAGTTTCCTAAATCCTGTAGTTCATGACTCCATGCTAAAGGTGAACAGTGCAATGCCCAGNACAATTAATTTCCACCGTTCTGAGAGCATGAAAGAGAATGGAATATGGAATGCCTATCATTCAGTATATAAACTTCATTTTAATCTTCAGCTTTCAGTTTGGTGTGTTCTGACGGCCCCCACCCCCGCCCCCCGCCCAGGGAGTTGGTCGGGTTACCTCAGATTAAATACTTCTTTAACTTCTTCCCTAGCCACAAGACTGGGTGTGTGTAGTGGAAGTCGCCATAGAATAATATTAAGAATTTGGACTCTGTAGCCAGAAAGTTTGGGTTCAAATCTTGGTTGCAATGGTTACCAGCTATGTGACCTCGCTCAAGTTTCCTAAATCCTGTAGTTCATGACTCCATGCTAAAGGTGAACAGTGCAATGCCCAGGGAGGAAAAAGAGCATGTTGAGACTTTATTTCTCTTTAACCTGAATTATTGATTCTATATTTTTAAAATGATTTCCCTTGTACAACCAAACCAATGAAAGCACAAAGGAATACAATTGCACACATGATCTTTCTGCAAAGATGGTGTGGAGTTTCCCACTGAAGTAAATCATTGTTCACAGAATTTGGCAAAAAGAAAAGGAAAAAGTCTCCAAACAAATAGCCCATTGAGAAATATACCATGACACGAGGATGATGCAATGGCAAATTGCAACATGAAAAGAAGCCCTGAATGAAAATTTTGTGTTACAAAAGGATCAAGAGCAGTCCAACAAAATGGCAAGGAAACAATATTTATTTTGAAACCTTACTCGTTTTTCATATGCAGTATTTTTAACAAGTCGTTTGTTTCCAGTTCACCACTGCACTCTGTACTTAGAATTATCGTGGGCAGGTCCTCAGCTGCTGAATTCCTTTTGCCTCTGGGAAAGGTGTGCCTGTGGGCTGCAGAAAACCTGACAAGAAAGCAGAGTGCCTGCCCCCAGAGAGTGCAAGAGGGCAGAGACCAGGCAGATCATGGCCAAGCCCCCCAACACCACAGTCCAAGAAGGAGACAGGCCTGGGGTCAGCCCCTCAATGAGCCTAGGCTGAGTGCTGAAAGTGGCCCTAAACCCCTTGACCTAGAATTTCTCTTCCGCAGATTTTCTGGCTCAGAACCATGAAAATATGAAGGGTTTGAATGAAATCTAAAATATGAAATCATGTACCTTCTAAAGCTCATTTGCCAATTTCTTTGTCACTTACTTAATTTTTTGTTTCTCTATGGTGATTAAAAAAACACAAAAATATAGTGAGCTGCTGCTGCTGCTGCTAAGATGCTTCAGTCGTGTCCAACTCTGTGCGAACCCGTAGATGGCAACCCACCAGGCTCTCCCATCCCTGGGATTCTCTAGGCAAGAACACTGGAGTGAAAGAAAGCATTTTAAATAAGAGAACTTTGAAAAGGTGTTTGTACAGGGATATTTTCCCATTTGTTTATTTTACTCACATTAGGGGGTTAGTTAAGTAAGTTATGCTACATCCATAAAACAGCATACTCTGCAACCATGCACTGAAAATTGGGTTTATCGAACCAAACAGTTCCATAAGGGACGTTATCCATGACATGTTGTTGGTAGGATGTGAAACAAATGATAAATTACTGTGAATTATGTTGTTTTAATAATATGTTTGACTAGAAAAGCATATAACATGATGCTAAATTGTCTAGTAATCATTTCTCTGTGGTAGGATACTAGATGATAGTTGAACTTTTGCAAAGAACATTTATTGCTTTTGAAACTAGAAAAAAATGTATATGGCTAAAAAGTGACCAAAGGCTGGCAGTGGTAAGCACAAAATTAGAAGAAAATGACCTTAATATACACTTAGTGGAGAATCATGATTGACTGAAATTAAAACCATAGAGAACTTCTTTGAAAGAGCTTAAAATGTTCGTTTTCCATTTTCTCAAATGAAACCAGTTTAATAGACTTAAAGATATAAAAATAATGTTTCTTAAATTACAAAGTCTACTGATATACAGTGGTTGATTCAATTGCATTATTAAAAAATCTTTAAACGGTATTCCCAAATTATTGGTTTTTCCAATTCTAATCTAGCACTTACTCAAACTTCTTTAAAAGATTTTCATTTGATATAAATTCTGTGCACTGCAAGCCCTTTGTCCTCTTGGAGAAATCAGTCCACACTGAAGGGTGGAGAGGTTGCTTTTTTGACATAGTTAGAGCCGATTTTTCAGGCAGATTCTTAGAAGAAGTGTGTCATTGTGAGTGGCATGCTTCAGAAAACAAACTCACACACTATAATATAGATTTAGCATTTCTTGTTTGCTGTTTAAAATCATCCCTATACTTGTTATCTGGAAGGCAGTAGTCTTAGTAATTTACACAAAGAAAAACCCTCTGGGACTTCCCTCGTGGTTCAGTGGCTAAGACCATGCTTCCGCTCCAAGGGGTGCGGGTTTGATCCCTGTTCAGGGAACTAAGATCCCACATGCCTCTCTAAGTGCCCCCCCCCCAAAAAAAAACCCTGTGTAATATTCTATGCTATTACGANTTCAGAAAACAAACTCACACACTATAATATAGATTTAGCATTTCTTGTTTGCTGTTTAAAATTATCCCTATACTTGTTATCTGGAAGGCAGTAGTCTTAGTAATTTACGCAAAGAAAAACCCTCTGGGACTTCCCTCGTGGTTCAGTGGCTAAGACCGTGCTTCCGCTCCAAGGGGTGCGGGTTTGATCCCTGTTCAGGGAACTAAGATCCCACATGCCTCTCTAAGTGGCCCCCCAAAAAAAAAACCCTGTGTAATATTCTGTGCTATTACAATCTACCTTGGTGTATGAATTTGAATTTATTTTCATTTGACTATTTGAGGAAGCATTTTTTATCTGTCATTCTTCTGATGTAATCCAAAATTTATAGATGTATATGTGTGTGTATATTCTCCAGGCAAGAATACTGGAGTGGGTTGCCGTTTCCTTCTCCAGGGAATCTTCCCAACCCAGGGATCAAACCCAGGTTTCCTGCATTGCAGGCAGATTCTTTACTGTCTGAGCCACCAGGGAAGCTCTATAGATGTATACAAATGTATATTTATTTACAGGGCATTTTACTAGAAAACATAGCCCTAATGGCAACCCACTCCAGTACTCTTGCCTGGAGAAACCCATGGACAGAGGAGCCTGGTGGGCTACAGTCCACGGGGTCGCAAAGAGTCGGACACGACTGAGCGACTTCACATCACTTCATAGTATTTGTAAAGATGTTAATATTAATGAAGGCTCCTTATAATCCTTGGTCATAACAGTGACAAAAGCACCAACCTTGTGAAGTATTCCTCCAGCCTTCCAGATAGTCTGTAATGGATTTGAATTTCTGACTCCCAAATGTCTGCATGTGGCATCTATCCATGCCTGAATACGGTGCACGTGAACCGTGTACGCTTCCCCTACAACCCAGTGCTTTGCACGGATGAGGCACGTGTCTCTTCACAAAGGCATCCTCTGAGGCAGGCTCTCGCTTCATCTGCATTTCCAATACAGATGCGCGTTTGTGTGTCCGCGGAGGCATTAAGGGTGCCTGCAGCTGGGATGTGGCTGGTACATTTCAATCCACCATGCAGCAAAATACATGCGGAAGTGAATGGCTTGGTTGGTGATGCTAACACTGCCTTTTAATTAAAGTGGAGGCGGGGGAAGAATTGGGGGGAAGGAGAAGAAGAAGAAAGAGGAGACAAAACAAGGTGTAATCAGGCCCAGTGATAAAGTAACTTTCATTCCCAGTGAAATAAGGAATTAATCTACATAAAGCATTAATCTACATTAGTCACTATTTCTGTGACCGTCACTGAGGAGAAATGAAAACACAGGTTTAAAATGCATGAGGAGGATTGAACACTAGCAGTGGCATGTTTAACAGGACCCCAGCTCAGTGAGGTGAAGCCTGGTGGTGGAAGAAGAGTGGGCTTGCGGGGAGTTAGTTGTAAAGCATCTGCGGGTGGTGTCTTTTCCTCAACCCAGCTATCCTGCTGCAACAACCACCAAACACAAGTTGCTCAGCGCCAAGCATCTGCTTTCTGAGTGCTAAGCACATTCTTCCACAAGCTCAGTTGTAAGCAAGCTCTGGAGCTTTCCTTCCTTCTGGGAAATGTGATGGCAATCAGGGTGGGTTTGGGAAACATCTTCAGAGGCCCCATATATGAGGTACAGATTGAGCCCTACACAAGGGGCTAAGACCAGCCAAGTCTTCTTCACCCTTGTTCATGGCCCTGAGAAAAGGGCACTTTTTCCCGATGGCTCAAAGAGCTACTGGTCAAAAACAGGCTGCTCTAACCAGCTCACGATGCTAGCTGTTGTCACTAGCTCTTTATCAATAGCCTAAGCAGACACTTGGCTAAGCCTGTTGTTATCTTACTTAATACTCATAACCAGCTCAAGAAGTGGTCCCTACCATTAATAGCTTTTTATCAATGAGGAAACGGAGGCTTAGGAAAGGTAAATGGCTTGTCCAAGATGGCCTGGCTAGTAAGGGGTGTGGCTAGCTTTAGAACGGAGGCTGTTGGCTACAGATGAGCATAACCAGCTTCTGGGAAGAGTCAGGGTTTTCTGTGCCCAGGTGGTCAAATATAAACTATCAGAGATATTTACCCTGTACATATTTGATATTTGATCTTCTTTTACATAGCTCTGTATCCCTCACAGTTCCTACCTCAATGCTTTTTGCATAGCAGATGTTTCAGTAAACATCCATTAAATTAACTAACAGAAAAAAGATGGTATATCTTGGTTCAGGGGTTGGAGACTGTGAGTTCTGCTTGTAAAATGTTTTTCTTTGGAAAGGTTTCAAAGTTATGTAAAAAGTAAATTTCTTTCCACACAACATAGAAAGAATAGTATAATGAACCTACATGAATTCAAACCCAGTGTCGATAATTAGCAACATTTTGCCAGCCTTGTCCGTTCCCAACCAACTTTTTGCTGTTTTGGTTTTTGCTGATAAATTTTAAAAATTAATTTATTTTTATTGAAGGATAATTGCTTTATAAAACTTTGCTGTTTTCTGTCAAACCTCAACATGGATCAGCCATAATACATATATCCCCTCCCTTTTAAAATTCCCTCCCACCTTCCTCCCCATCCCACCCCTCTAGGTGGATACAGAGCTCCTGTTTGACTTTTGGTTTTTGCTGATATATTTTAAAGTGAATCCCAGGTAGGTCATTTCAATTATAAATGCTCAGTATAAATAACAAGTTCAGTTCAGTTCAGTCGCTCAATTGTGTCCAACTCTTTGCAACCCCATGAATTGCAGCATGCCAGGCCTCCCTGTTCATTACCATCTCTCGGAGTTCACTCAGACTCATGTCCATTGAGTCCGTGATGCCATCCAGCCATCTCATCCTTGGTCATCCCCTCTCCTCCTGCCCCTAATCCCTCCCAGCATCAGAGTCTTTTCCAATGAGTCAACTCTTCACATGAGGTGGCCAAAGTACTGGAGTTTCACCTTCAGCATCATTCCTTCCAAAGAAATCCCAGGGTTGATCTCCTTCAGAATGGACTGGTTGGATCTCCTTGCAGTCCAAGGGGCTCTCAAAAGTCTTCTCCAACACCACAGTTCAAAAGCATCAATTCTTCAGCGCTCAGCCTTCTTCACAGTCCAACTCTCACATCCATACATGACCACTGGAAAAACCATAGCCTTGTCTAGACGGACCTTAGTCGGCAAGGTAATGTCTCTGCTTTTGAATATACTATTGAGGTTGGTCATAACTTTTCTTCCAAGGAGTAAGCATCTTTTAATTTCATGGCTGCAGTCACCATCTGCAGTGATTTTGGAGCCCCCCAAAATAAAGTCTGACACTGTTTCCACTGTTTCCCAGTTTATTTCCCATGAAGTGATGGGACCAGATGCCATGATCTTCGTTTTCTGAATGTTGAGCTTTAAGCCAACTTTTTCACTTTCCTCTTTCACCTTCATCAAGAGGCCCTTTAGCTCCTCTTCCCTTTCTGCCATAAGGGTGGTGTCATCTGCATATCTGAGGTTCTTGATATTTCTCCCGGCAATCTTGATTCCAGCTTGTGTTTCTTCCAGTCCAGTGTTTCTCATGATGTACTCTGCATAG
>SJYW01012589.1:946685-963400 GCA_006410735.1 Raphicerus campestris
AAAAAGCAAGAGAGTTCCAAAAAAACATCTGTTTTTGCTTTATTGACTATGCCAAAGCCTTGACTGTGTGGATCACAACAAATTCTGGATAATTCTGAAAGAGATGGGAACACCAGACCACCTGACCTGCCTCCTGAGAAATCTGTATGCAGGTCAAAAAGCAACATTTAGCACTGGGCATGGAACAACAGACTGATTCCAAATCAGGAAAGGAGTGCATCAAGGCTGTATCTTGTCACCCTGCTTATTTAACTTATATGCAGAGTACATCATAAGAAACGCTGGGCTGGAGGAAGCACAAGCTGGAATCAAAATTGCCAGGAGAAATATCAGTAACCTCAGATATGCAGATGACACCACCCTTACTGCAGAAAGTAAAGAACTACAGAGCCTCTTAATGAACGTGAGAGAGGAGACTGAAAAAGTTGGCTTAAAACTCAACATTCAGAAAACGAAGACCATGGCATCTGGTCCTATCACTTCATGGCAAATAGATGGGGAAACAATGGAAACAGCAAGCGACTTTTTTTTTTTTTGCTCCAAAATCACTGCAGATGGTGACTGCAACCATGAAATTAAAAGATGCTTGCTCCTTGGAAGGAGAGTTATGACCAGCCTAGACAGCATATTAAAAAGCAGAGGGATTATTGACACAGGTACGTGTAGTCAAAGCTCTGGTTCTTCTAGTGGTCATGTATGGATGTGAGAGCTGGACTATAAAGAAAGCTGAGCACCGAAGAATTGCTGCTTTTGAAGTGTGATATTGGAGAAGACTCTTGAGAGTCCCTTGGACAGCTAGAAGATCAAACCAGTCAATCCTAAAGGAAATCAGTCCTGAATATTCATTGGAAGGACTGATACTGAAGCTGAAACTCCAATACTTTGGTCACCTGATGCAAGGAACTGACTCATTTGNCTCACATGCCACAGTGAAGCTCCAAGATCCCACGTGCTGCAACTAAGGCCCGGCATAGCCAAATGAATAAATATATTAAAAAAAGAACACAGGGCCAGTGTGCTGAAGGTGGAGATGCGGCCGTGATGAGTCTGCAGCCCCCGCAGACCAAGGCTGCCGGCTTGTTGGGGCTGTCAGATGCTTGGTGCCGCCCTGCCCCTTCCGGGGCCCAGCTCATGACTACTGCCTGCCTGTCCCCAGATGACACCAGGCAGCCTGTGCCGGAGGAGGTGCCGCTCAGGAGTCGGGAGACGTGCGTTTCCACCCTCCAGACAGTTGTCTGCCATCTGCTCCCCACCCTGAGGGTCTGGCAGTGCAGCACTCTGCCTTTAGAAACGAGCATTCTCTGAGAAATGGTGTGACTAGGTCCTAACAAGCAGCTTGCTTCCTCTGGGCCTCTGACCCCATCTGGTGTCAGAAGGGAGAGATGGGGAGGGTCTAAGAAGGCTCCCTACCCTCTTGGGCACTCACAGCAGCCCATTTTACAGGTGAAACTGAGACCCTTGAACACATGATGAGTGACAGCAGGTGAGGAAGAAACCCTTTGGTTCAGAATCAGAAGTGGAACTGGCAGGGCGCCAGGATGGTGAGCCTCCTGAGGCTGTAGCCTGAACCGTTTTACTGAGTACTTCTTGAGATCATAGACATAGTGAAGCGATTGGAGTACAGACACTCCTTCTTGATGTAACTGCCCTTCTCCAAGGGCCTTAGAGAAAGATATGAGAGGTGATGTGATGACTGAGCGCAGGCACAGGTTTGAGCCCCATCTGCCATTCCTCAGCCATGTGACTTGGGCAGTGTGTGCCTGTTGACTCAGTTTTCTCATCTGTGAGTAGGGCCCACCAGATACGGCTGTTATTAGTATTACGAGAGCTATTAAATGAAAATGAAGGCAGAGAACACAGAGCCTGCTGTGCAGTAGGCACGCGGTGTCAGCGTTACTGAAGATGAGCCAGAGCTCATTCTCAGAACCACGCCACTTGCAGCAACATGAATGGACCCAGAGATGATTATACTAAGTGAAGTAAGTCAGACAGAAGCAAATACCATATGATACCACTTATACATAGATTCGAAAGTATGACCCAAGTGAACTTACCTAAAAAGCGGAAGCAGACTCACAGATAGAATCGTGATTGCCACGGAGGGCTGGGGGAGGGGTGGAGTGGGAGTTCGGTTATATGTGTGTACGAGTCACAGAAACACACAACACTGTAAATCAACCATATTTCAATCAAATTTTTAAAAGTCCATTTTCAGTATCTGGGGTGAATACAATATAGAACGGGTCATATGAATTTTGTGGATTTCCACCTCAAACCAAGAGGTGTTTCAGAATAATTTAATTCTTGAGTTAAATTAGAAAAACTGTCTACCAGCACCATCGGCTTCATTGCGTTCCTCATGCTCAAAAAAGGGCTTTCCTACCTGAGACCTGCTCCTCCCCCAGCTGCTCCTGATGCACTCCTGTCTCCTGGGCCCTCTATCACATCAGCCGGGTTAGTCCTGCAGAGCCCTGGTCCCAGTCTGCGGTCCAGACACAGACTGAACTGTTGTCTGACTTCCCCAGGGAGCTTGCTCACTGCTGCACAGCCAACACTCAGCACAGGACCTGGAGCATAACAAAGATGTGATGCATGAATGAAGGATGTCTTTCCCCGAAGTGTGGGCCCCACCACATCATGATGTCTCAGGGCCATTTGCTCCGGAACCTGTCCTGCCTGTGTTGGCGCACTGCAACCGTCTCCCTGAACACACAGTCTTTGTGTCTGTGCCATCCCTGGGAGACGATGAATGGGCCGCTTCCCTCCCTCACACCCGTCTTCATGTTTCACCACTGCGTCATTTCCCATTCCCATGTCAAAGCCCTATGGCCCCAGCAGGATGATGAAGTTCTTGGAGGGTATGCATTGTGCAAAGTAGAAGAAAGAGATGTCTGCTGAGGGTGTCCGTGAGGGCTGGGGGACGGCTGCACTGAGAAGGTGACGAAGGTCGAAACAGGGATGGGGACCACACCTTCGGCCACAGCTCTGCACACGGGTGCTATGAACCTGGGCTACACCCAAGGGGTGAGACAGGATGGTCCAAAGGGCTGGAGAGGAAGGGAGAGGGTGATGCAGGATCAGGGTCAGATAAGTGCAATCTGAGTCTGCAACTGTGTGTAGGAAGCTTAGGAGAGAGGCCAAGGAATGCAGGGGCTTGGCCTGTGAGTAAGAGCGAGCCTAGGGCACCCCACAAAGGAATAAGCAAGAAAGTCAGAGATTCACAATGAGAAAGACATCCCAGCAGAGCTGTCTTGCAGGTGTGGGTCAGATGACCATAGGAGCTTTCTAGAACTACCATAACAAAATGCCACAGCCTGGGTGGCTTAAGCAACAGTAATTTATTTTCTCCCAAGTCTGAGATCTGGATGTCTGAGATCAGGGTACCAGCATGGCTGGGTTCTGGAGGAATCTCTGTTTTCCTGGCTTGCAGACAGCCACATTCTTGCTGTGTCCTCAGTGGGAGAACAGAGCTCTCTGCTTATGAGGACACTAATCCTGTCAGATCTGGGACCCACCCTATGNCAAAGTGAGGATAACAATTGCCAACCTCTCAGAGATTCAGTAGAGCATCAGGGTAAAACATGAAGGACCACTCGGTAGTATAGATTCTGGGCTGCACGGTGATGAGCTTCTGGAGTGGAGTGGGGCAACCAAGGGTCTTTTACTTTGGACAGGAGTTCTGCCTGGAGTGTGTTTGTTTTCTAGAACTACCATAACAAAATGCCACAGCCTGGGTGGCTTAAGCAACAGAAATTTATTTTCTCCCAAGTCTGAGATCTGGATGTCTGAGATCAGGGTACCAGCATGGCTGGGTTCTGGAGGAATCTCTGTTTTCCTGGCTTGCAGACAGCCACATTCTTGCTGTGTCCTCAGTGGGAGAACAGAGCTCTCTGCTTATGAGGACACTAATCCTGTCAGATCTGGGACCCACCCTATGACCTCTTTTAGCTTTTATTACTTCCTTGAGGGTCCGTCTTCAAATGTGGCCATACGGGAATTAGGGCTTCAAGGTATGAAGTGAGGAGGGGAAAACAAATATTCCACAACCATGAGGACAAGGAGTAGCTTGAAGAGCAGGAGGTCCCCTGCGCACCTGGAGGGGCCGCATCGGCTCTGGACCCCGGGTGTCAGGATGGCTGGGTCCAGCACTGCGCGCCGTGATTGGCCTCACAGTGATAGTCCCCGGTGTGCTTGGCTAGGATGGGCGCTCTAGAATCCAGGATGCTTCCAGCAGGGCTGCTGTTCTTCCCTGTCCTCAGGAGGTGGTGGGGAGTCTCTCGGACACGAGGCCCTCAGCAGAAGCGCAGGCCGCTCCTCATGCCCAGACCCCAGGCACTGGCTGCCATGCCTTGTCTTGAGGAGTCAAGTAGTGTCCATTTTCAGTGGCCATTTTCCAGGATAAATTCCCCAGCTGGGCATTCTGATGTTGCCTCAGCAGCACAGCTCCACAGTGATCCAGGGAATTGCACATACATTCTTCCCAAGTATTTATTCAATGAATGGAGAAACGAATGAATGAACGTTTCTTTCGTTGGCTGTAGTCTCCTGACAGCAGAGTTCCATAAAAGCTTTCTGACCAAAAGAACACTTAATATAGTTACTCCTTAGGTGACTGACTCCTCCCCGTACAGCTGTTTGCTTAGCATGTGCACTTGGAAATCTCAGGAGTGATTTTATTTTTGCTGTATTGGTCTTCTTACCTGAAGTTTACTCAGTTCCAGCCTCATTTACATTAAGTGAAAAGGGAATGTTGTGCTTCCAGGCCTTACCCTTCCCCACCCCAGCCCTCCCAGCCCCGCCCTGGAGCACACCGCCCGCAGGGTCCCCCGATGCTCTGTGGGTCTTGAGCCGTAGTGGGCTGCCCTTCAGTCGCTCTCCAGGGGTTGATCCTTTCACCTTTGCTCTGATACCCACGTGTGATCCAAGCAGCTGTGTCTTTGTGTTTGAACAGAGCTGAGCCTCCCTAAGAGCTGTTTAGCCAGTGGCCTCGGTGTGTTTCTGCTTTGTCCCTAGCCCTGAAGGCAGTAGGGGCAGCTGTGGGGTGAGTTACACCATCAGGGAGGGCACACCCCCACTCCCAGGAGCTCAGAAATGTGTCGGGGGAAGCTGTACTGAGACAAGAGGCCACGTGAGGAAACCTGACTCCTGCAGGCCTCTGAACCCACCCAGGGCTGCCTCTCACCGAGGAGGAGCTGGGTGAGAAAGGCTGGGTTCAGTTAGCAGTTGGCTGGGGGAAGGGGCCTCCGGAAGGGGCACTTGTGGGGGCAGCCATTGTCGTGTGTGTGTGTGTGTGTGTGTGTGTGTGTGTGTGTTAGTCACTCAGTCGTGTCCGACGCTCTGTGACCCCATGGACGGCATTCCACCAGGCTCCTCTGTCCATGGGATTCTCCAGGCAAGAACACTGGAGTGGGCTGCCATTTCCTTCTCTGAACCATTGTTATTTATTCATTTTTAAAGATTTGTTTCTTTATTTGACTGTGCCTGGTCTTTGTCGCAGCATGTGGGATCCTGAGTTGTGGCATGTGGGATCTAGTTCCCTGACCAGGGATGGAGCCCAGGCCCCCTGCACTGGGAGGATACAGTCTTAGCCACTGGCTAAATAAGCCACTTTGCCACTGACAGCCGCCAGTCGTCATGAAAGTCCCATGATGACTGTTGTCATTAAAACTGGGCATCCCTTATCACTGTGGGCAGAGTGCCGATGGAATCGCTAGACCAGTGGTTCTCAGCCAGGGCCAGTTCTTCCCGCACCCCCATGGGGCATCCGGCAGTATCTGGAGACATTTGGGGCTGCTGCCATGGAGGAGGGGGAAGAGGTGGGGAAAGGCCAGGGATGCTGCTGACCATCCTGCAGTGCACAGGGCGGTCCCACAATGCAGTTCTCCAGCCCAGGTATCAAGAGCCTCAGGGACAGCCTGGCGAGTCTGCAGTCTGATCCGACTGGTGGGAACTGGGCCACTGGGCCTCCCTGGGTCACGGTCTCCTGATCTATGACGTAAGGGCCTCTAGGGTTACGCTTGGCTCTGACATTCTGTGATGCAGAGAGGCTGACTTGATCTNAGGGAGCTTGCTCACTGCTGCACAGCCAACACTCAGCACAGGACCTGGAGCATAACAAAGATGTGATGCATGAATGAAGGATGTCTTTCCCCGAAGTGTGGGCCCCACCACATCATGATGTCTCAGGGCCATTTGCTCCGGAACCTGTCCTGCCTGTGTTGGCGCACTGCAACCGTCTCCCTGAACACACAGTCTTTGTGTCTGTGCCATCCCTGGGAGACGATGAATGGGCCGCTTCCCTCCCTCATACCCGTCTTCATGTTTCACCACTGTGTCATTTCCCATTCCCATGTCAAAGCCCTATGGCCCCAGCAGGATGATGAAGTTCTTGGAGGGTATGCATTGTGCGAAGTAGAAGAAAGAGATGTCTGCTGAGGGTGTCCGTGAGGGCTGGGGGACGGCTGCACCGAGAAGGTGACGAAGGTCGAAACAGGGATGGGGACCACACCTTCAGCCGCAGCTCTGCACACGCGTGCTGTGAACCTGGGCTACACCCAAGGGGTGAGACAGGATGGTCCAAAGGGCTGGAGAGGAAGGGAGAGGGTGATGCGGGATCAGGGTCAGATAAGTGCAATCTGAGTCTGCAACTGTGTGTAGGAAGCTTAGGAGAGAGGCCAAGGAATGCAGGGGCTTGGCCTGTGAGTAAGAGCGAGCCTAGGGCACCCCACAAAGGAATAAGCAAGAAAGTCAGAGATTCACAATGAGAAAGACATCCCAGCAGAGCTGTCTTGCAGGTGTGGGTCAGATGACCATAGGAGCTTTCAGAACTGTGTTCTGTGTAATTCCAGCCCCACCACGCAGGTCAGTCTTATTTTGGGAAACTTTCTTAACTGTTTTAAGGTTCATATTCCCCATCTGCAAAGTGAGGATAACAATTGCCAACCTCTCAGAGATTCAGTAGAGCATCAGGGTAAAACATGAAGGACCACTCGGTAGTATAGATTCTGGGCTGCACGGTGATGAGCTTCTGGAGTGGAGTGGGGCAACCAAGGGTCTTTTACTTTGGACAGGAGTTCTGCCTGGAGTGTGTTTGTTTTCTAGAACTACCATAACAAAATGCCACAGCCTGGGTGGCTTAAGCAACAGAAATTTATTTTCTCCCAAGTCTGAGATCTGGATGTCTGAGATCAGGGTACCAGCATGGCTGGGTTCTGGAGGAATCTCTGTTTTCCTGGCTTGCAAACAGCCACATTCTTGCTGTGTCCTCAGTGGGAGAACAGAGCTCTCTGCTTATGAGGACACTAATCCTGTCAGATCTGGGACCCACCCTATGACCTCTTTTAGCTTTTATTACTTCCTTGAGGGTCCGTCTTCAAATGTGGCCATACGGGAATTAGGGCTTCAAGGTATGAAGTGAGGAGGGGAAAACAAATATTCCACAACCATGAGAACAAGGAGTAGCTTGAAGAGCAGGAGGTCCCCTGGGCACCTGGAGGGGCCGCATCGGCTCTGGACCCTGGGTGTCAGGATGGCTGGGTCCAGCACTGCGCGCCGTGATTGGCCTCACAGTGATAGTCCCCGGTGTGCTTGGCTAGGATGGGCCCTCTAGAATCCAGGATGCTTCCAGCAGGGCTGCTGTTCTTCCCTGTCCTCAGGAGGTGGTGGGGAGTCTCTCGGACACGAGGCCCTCAGCAGAAGCGCAGGCCGCTCCTCATGCCCAGACCCCAGGCACTGGCTGCCATGCCTTGTCTTGAGGAGTCAAGTAGTGTCCATTTTCAGTGGCCATTTTCCAGGATAAATTCCCCAGCTGGGCATTCTGATGTTGCCTCAGCAGCACAGCTCCACAGTGATCCAGGGAATTGCACATACATTCTTCCCAAGTATTTATTCAATGAATGGAGAAACGAATGAATGAACGTTTCTTTCATTGGCTGTAGTCTCCTGACAGCAGAGTTCCATAAAAGCTTTCTGACCAAAAGAACACTTAATATAGTTACTCCTTAGGTGACTGACTCCTCCCCGTACAGCTGTTTGCTTAGCATGTGCACTTGGAAATCTCAGGAGTGATTTTATTTTTGCTGTATTGGTCTTCTTACCTGAAGTTTACTCAGTTCCAGCCTCATTTACATTAAGTGAAAAGGGAATGTCGTGCTTCCAGGCCTTACCCTTCCCCACCCCAGCCCTCCCAGCCCCGCCCTGGAGCACACCGCCCGCAGGGTCCCCCGATGCTCTGTGGGTCTTGAGCCGTAGTGGGCTGCCCTTCAGTCGCTCTCCAGGGGTTGATCCTTTCACCTTTGCTCTGATACCCACGTGTGATCCAAGCAGCTGTGTCTTTGTGTTTGAACAGAGCTGAGCCTCCCTAAGAGCTGTTTAGCCAGTGGCCTCGGTGTGTTTCTGCTTTGTCCCTAGCCCTGAAGGCAGTAGGGGCAGCTGTGGGGTGAGTTACACCATCAGGGAGGGCACACCCCCACTCCCAGGAGCTCAGAAATGTGTCGGGGGAAGCTGTACTGAGACAAGAGGCCACGTGAGGAAACCTGACTCCTGCAGGCCTCTGAACCCACCCAGGGCTGCCTCTCACCGAGGAGGAGCTGGGTGAGAAAGGCTGGGTTCAGTTAGCAGTTGGCTGGGGGAAGGGGCCTCCGGAAGGGGCACTTGTGGGGGCAGCCATTGTCGTGTGTGTGTGTGTGTGTGTGTGTGTGTGTGTGTGTTAGTCACTCAGTCGTGTCCGACGCTCTGTGACCCCATGGACGGCATTCCACCAGGCTCCTCTGTCCATGGGATTCTCCAGGCAAGAACACTGGAGTGGGCTGCCATTTCCTTCTCTGAACCATTGTTATTTATTCATTTTTAAAGATTTGTTTCTTTATTTGACTGTGCCTGGTCTTTGTCGCAGCATGTGGGATCCTGAGTTGTGGCATGTGGGATCTAGTTCCCTGACCAGGGATGGAGCCCAGGCCCCCTGCACTGGGAGGATACAGTCTTAGCCACTGGCTAAATAAGCCACTTTGCCACTGACAGCCGCCAGTCGTCATGAAAGTCCCATGATGACTGTTGTCATTAAAACTGGGCATCCCTTATCACTGTGGGCAGAGTGCCGATGGAATCGCTAGACCAGTGGTTCTCAGCCAGGGCCAGTTCTTCCCGCACCCCCATGGGGCATCCGGCAGTATCTGGAGACATTTGGGGCTGCTGCCATGGAGGAGGGGGAAGAGGTGGGGAAAGGCCAGGGATGCTGCTGACCATCCTGCAGTGCACAGGGCGGTCCCACAATGCAGTTCTCCAGCCCAGGTATCAAGAGCCTCAGGGACAGCCTGGCGAGTCTGCAGTCTGATCCGACTGGTGGGAACTGGGCCACTGGGCCTCCCTGGGTCACGGTCTCCTGATCTATGACGTAAGGGCCTCTAGGGTTACGCTTGGCTCTGACATTCTGTGATGCAGAGAGGCTGACTTGATCTGGAGATTAAAGATGGGATGTGATATCTTCACCATTTCATGGTTTTGAAGCAGAAGAAATGTGGAGGGTTAGCTTCAACCTCAGGTGAATCTATAAAAACCTGAACCATATCCTCTTTATAAAACCTGTAAGAGGCCCTGGAAGAGCCTCGTTCCCATGCTTTGTCACTGTGGAAGGAACTCTTGTTAGGGCTCAGGGGACAGCCAGAGACAGAATCTTCTAGAGTTACACAGAATCTAAGATGCCGCCAGTGCAGCTGAAGGCGGCTTTTCAAGTGCTGCCCCAGCTGCTAAGGCACTGGAAGGGGACACAGCTCTCCCGAGCCAGGACCTTTCTTCCCTGAGTTTTGACTGAATTAGAGCCTCTCCCTGTCTGCCACCCGTCTCTCTTCCTATCTAAAGGAGCCTGCTCTTCCAGACCCTAAGAAACAACCAGCAGAGAAAGAAGGAGAAAATGATTTGCCTACATGAAGTTGGTCTAAAGAATACATGAATTGTCAGAGGTACTTTTCAGAAAAAGCAATTGATTCTAAGAAAATTCCCTTGCCACAAAAAGTTATAGTGAAGGCTGTTCTTGTACTAAGATCATGGCATCCAGTTCCATCTCTTCATGGCAAATAGATGGGGAAACAGTAGAAACGGTGGCTGACTTTTTTTTTTTCTGGCTCCAAAATCACTGTGGATGGTGACTGCAGCCATGAAATTAAAAGACGCTTGCTCCTTGGAAGGAAAGTTATGATCAATCTAGGTAGCATATTAAAAAGCAGAGACATTACTTTGCCAACAAAGGTTTGTCTAGTCAAGGCTATGGTTTTTCCAGTGGTCATGTATGGATATGACAGTTGGACTATAATGAAAGCTGAGCACAGAAGAATTGATGATTTTGAACTGTGGTAGAGAAGACTCTTGAGAGTCCCTTGGACTGCAAGGAGATCCAACCAGTTTATCCTAGAGGAAATCAGTCCTGGATGTTCATTGGAGGGACTGATGTTGAGGCTGAAACTCCAATACTTTGGCCACCTGATGTGAAGAGCTGACTCATTTGCAAAGACTCTGATGCTGGGAAAGATTGAGGGCAGGAGAAGGGGATGACACCAACTCAATGGACATGGGTTTGGGTGGATCTGGGAGTTGGTGATGGACAGGGAGGCCTGGTGAGCTTCGGTTCGTGGGGTCGCAGAGTCAGACACGACTGAGCCACTGAACTGTTCTTATACTGTCCAAAAAAAATTTTTTTCCAATATTAAAAATTCAAATCATGCTTGTAAAACGTGCTGTTTACAAAGAGAAAATTCTATATGATGATAGCTCTAATTAAGGGATCTATTATCATGTCATAAAGATGATCCATTTGAATTTCAGAGTGTTGGAGTAATATTTTCATGGAAGTATCAAGATTTATTTATAGATGTTTATGGTCACCAATCTTATAACTAAAATGCTAACACAGAATGCTTTCTGTGTCAGTGAGATCAGAGGCTCCAAAGGTCAAGAAGAAATCGGTAGATGCTACCCACACTCAGGAGCAAAAGCAAGGTAAGCTCTCTGGGATGGATGTACGAAGGTGGGGCCTTGCTGTCTCGTGGCCCTCAGCTCGTCACCCACCACGAGGCCTTCTTTGGCTCTTTGGATCGGTCATCACTGTGTGAGCCTCCTTGTCCAGCCCCCACCCATGGCAGAGGGCAGGGCTGCTTCCTGCTCACTTTATACCACATGACAAAGGGAAATTTGAGGAGACCCGTCCGAATTTTACGCTCATCCCAAATGCTCTAAGAGCGTAAGGACTGGCGTGAGAGCAGAGGGAGAGGGAGACGGTGACATCGGAGGTCCTGCTGCCCCCAGCCATGGGGCCAGCCCCTCTCTCCTGAGGGTCCATGGGAGCCATGTCAAGAGGCCCTGGCTCCAGAGAGGATGCTTGGGAAAGGAGAGGGGTCGGGCCTTGACAAAGGGAGAGTCTGTGTGAGGCTGACCCTGAGTGACGTGGCCCAGATGCTCAGCAGCAGCCGCACCATGGGGATTCCAACCAGGGCTCCCAACCCAACAACCCTCAGGCCTCTGCCTCTGCCAGGCCCCTAAGGGCACCAGTGTCCTAGTCTTCCTGTACCAAAAGACTGTGAGCATCTTTCCCCAATTCTCCCTCCTTCGGGTAATTCTAGAAGGTCAGAAACCTCACAAGCACTGAGAGAAGGAAGTACAATCTAGAAGAAGAAAAAAATCAGTCTTTCCTTATAGCTCCACTCAGGTTTCCAGGATGAAAGCGCGCAGGAGCCAGGGAAGGAGAAGCACTAAGTAAAGCAAGAAGTCAGAGTTGTTGGCATCATACTGAAAGAGGTAAAATTGCCTCTGTTAAGAGGTCTAACTTACAATAAACTGCACCTGGTTTTGGTGCGTAGATCATTGAGCTTTGACAAGTGTATGTCACCTGAACAAAGAAAAGTACAACCTAAAAGTGGAGGATCGTGTTTTATTTGGTAGACTAGCTGAGGACCGAAGTCCGGGAGCCAGCCCCTCACATCGCTCTGAGAGACCGTTCACAAGAGGGAAAGGAGGAGCCAGGATGCCTAGTTTTGGTTTTTTTTTTTTCAATCTTAAGATATTTTATTCATCTTTCCATAACCCAGATCAAACACCTTCAATCGTGCTTGTGTTTGCATAGTTATGTCACCAATCTGCTAAGTCTTTTTAAAATAAGGCCCCAATCATNCGTCACCCACCACGAGGCCTTCTTTGGCTCTTTGGATCGGTCATCACTGTGTGAGCCTCCTTGTCCAGCCCCCACCCATGGCAGAGGGCAGGGCTGCTTCCTGCTCACTTTATACCACATGACAAAGGGAAATTTGAGGAGACCCGTCCGAATTTTACGCTCATCCCAAATGCTCTAAGAGCGTAAGGACTGGCGTGAGAGCAGAGGGAGAGGGAGACGGTGACATCGGAGGTCCTGCTGCCCCCAGCCATGGGGCCAGCCCCTCTCTCCTGAGGGTCCATGGGAGCCATGTCAAGAGGCCCTGGCTCCAGAGAGGATGCTTGGGAAAGGAGAGGGGTCGGGCCTTGACAAAGGGAGAGTCTGTGTGAGGCTGACCCTGAGTGACGTGGCCCAGATGCTCAGCAGCAGCCGCACCATGGGGATTCCAACCAGGGCTCCCAACCCAACAACCCTCAGGCCTCTGCCTCTGCCAGGCCCCTAAGGGCACCAGTGTCCTAGTCTTCCTGTACCAAAAGACTGTGAGCATCTTTCCCCAATTCTCCCTCCTTCGGGTAATTCTAGAAGGTCAGAAACCTCACAAGCACTGAGAGAAGGAAGTACAATCTAGAAGAAGAAAAAAATCAGTCTTTCCTTATAGCTCCACTCAGGTTTCCAGGATGAAAGCGCGCAGGAGCCAGGGAAGGAGAAGCACTAAGTAAAGCAAGAAGTCAGAGTTGTTGGCATCATACTGGAAGAGGTAAAATTGCCTCTGTTAAGAGGTCTAACTTACAATAAACTGCACCTGTTTTTGGTGCATAGATCATTGAGCTTTGACAAGTGTATGTCACCTGAACAAAGAAAAGTACAACCTAAAAGTGGAGGATCGTGTTTTATTTGGTAGACTAGCTGAGGACCGAAGTCCGGGAGCCAGCCCCTCACATCGCTCTGAGAGACCGTTCACAAGAGGGAAAGGAGGAGCCAGGATGCCTAGTTTTGGGGTTTTTTTTTTCAGTCTTAAGATATTTTATTCATCTTTCCATAACCCAGATCAAACACCTTCAATCGTGCTTGTGTTTGCATAGTTATGTCACCAATCTGCTAAGTCTTTTTAAAATAAGGCCCCAATCATATCTCCGGCTGTATTTCATAAGACTATTACTCTGTTCAACATTAAAAGCAAGTAATAGCGGAAAATATAATAAAATTCAGTGCAAGAAAAAAAAGAATGAGGCGAATGTATCCCTGGAGACATAGAAAGGTCTCCAAAATAAGAATGAAAAGGCAATTTTAAGAGTGTGTGTTTGTGTATGGTATTGTACAGTTAAGCATCTCTCACTTTAAAAGATGTTGGAAGATCACACACCAAGCTGACAGTTTGTTGTTATTTGTTGTTGTTTAGTCATTAAGTTGTGTCCAGCTCTTCCACGACCCCATGGATCATAGCCCACGAGGCTCCTCTGTCCATGGGATTCTCCAGTCAAGAGTACTGGAGTGGGTTGGGATATCTAGTTTTTGCAACAAAATCTGGGTAGTTGGACCATCAAAAAAAATTACTGTTCAATTCAGTCACTCAGTCGTGTCCGACTCTTTGTGACCCCATGAATTGCAGCATGCCAGGCCTCCCTGTTCATCACCATCTCTCGGAGTTCACTCAGACTCACGTCCATCGAGTCCGTGATGCCATCCAGCCATCTCATCCTCGGTCGTCCCCTTCTCCTCCTGCCCCCAACCCCTCCCAGCATCAGAATCTTTTCCAATGAGTCAGCTCTTCTCATGAGGTGGCCAAAGTCCTGGAGTTTCAGCTTTAGCATCATTCCTTCCAAAGAAATCCCAGGGCTGATCTCCTTCAGAATGGACTGGTTGGATCTCCTTGCAGTCTAAGGGATTCTCAAGAGTCTTCTCCAACACCACAGCTCAAAAGCATCAATTCTTCGGCACTCAGCCTTCTTCACAGTCCAACTCTCACATCCATACATGACCACAGGAAAAACCATAGCCTTGACTAGATGGACTGTTAATTAAAGAAAAACAGACATCTCAAGTTAACGAACTTAGTGCTTTTCTATACATGGGAACATGCAAGAATCGGGGCTTAGCTGAGGTCATTTCTTTGAGAAGAACCTTAGCCATCTTGAGCCAGTATCCTCATTTCTCCATCCCAGACCCCTCAGGAAGCACAGACGAGGGTGGCCACAGTGGCTGGTGACTTGATGGCGGTCACATGCTTCGTTTAGTCCTAGAGCAGGTGGCATTCTTTGCCCACCTGTCTACACTTGCGTACCCACCACACCGTCAAGGCACACAGTACTTCCGCCATCCCCCAAAGTTGCCTGTGCCCCTTGACTGCCATTCTGCACCCTCCCCCATCCCCAGGTAAGCACTGGTCTTCTCCCTTCTGCCACTGCAGGTTAATTGGCATCTGATAGAATTTCATACAAACGGATTCATACAGTATATACTCTTCTGTGTCTGGTTTCATTTATTTTTGAGGTTTATCTATGTTGTGTGTGTCAGCAGTTTCTCCCTCTTTTGCAAGGATAGACCATAGTTTATTTTCCATAATATCCTCTTATGGATGGACATCTGGGTTTTTTCCAGACATGGGCTATGAACATTCTGTTACAAATCTTTATTAGACAAGATTTTATTTCTTCTGGGTAATTACTTAGGAGTGGAAATTGTTGGGTTGTATGATAAACATACGTGTTTACCTATATAACAAATCATCAAAATATTTTCCTTTAGTGGTTGTGTTATTTTCTGTTCCTACAAGCAGTGTATAAGAATCCCAGCTCCACATCTTTGACAACTTTTGGCAATGTCAATATTAAACTTTTTAATTTTAGCAATTCTAGTGGTTATACAGTGGTACCTCTCATTGTAGTTTCAATTTCCGTCTTCCAGATGGCTAATGGTGTTGAGCATCTTCTGTGCTTACTTTTTAATATTGTTTGTGTATTCTTGGCTGAGTTGGGCCCTGGTTGTGGCAGGATCTCTGTTATAGCATGCAGGCTTCTCTCTAGCTGCGGGTTCATGGAACCAGTAGTTGCAGCAGGCGGCTTTATTTGCCCCAAGGCACGAGGGGTCTTAGTTCCCTGGTGGTGATGGTTTGGTCGCTAAGTCATGCCCAGCTCTTGAGAGCCCATGGGCTATAGCCTGCCAGACTCCTCTATTCATGGGATTCTCCAGGTAAGAATACTGGAGTGGGTTTGCCATTCCCTTCTCCAGGGGATCTTCCCGACCTAGGAATCAAACCCCAGTCTTCTGCATTGCAGGAAGAGTCTTTACAGACTAAGCTACAAGGGAAGCCCCTTAGTTCTCTGAGCAGGGCTCACACCCGCGTCCCCTGCGCTGGAAGGCAGGCTCCTAGCCACTGGGACACCAGGGAAGGCCTGTTATATGCTCATTGACCATTCAACACTTTCTGTCGCCAGTGCCTGTTCAAACTTTTTGTCCAATTTTTTTATTGAGTTCTTTGTTTTCTGGTTATTGGGCTGTAAGAGTCTTCATATGGTCTGGATACAAGTTCTTTGTCAGATATAGTTTCTAATATTTTCTTCTGGTCTGTGGTTTGCCTTTTAATTTTCTTAATGGTGTCTTTTAGAGACCAGATTTTCTTTTTTGGCCCCTCTTCACGACTTGCAGGGGATCTTAGTTCCATGACCAGAGATTGTACTTGGGCTACAGCAGTGAAAGTACAGAGTCTTAACCACTGGACCACCAAAGAATTCCTGAGAAGACCAGTTGTTTTTAAATTTTAATACAGTTCTGTTAATCAGTTTTCCCCTGTTATTATTTGTGCTTTTTGCTTTAGAAGGCATTCAAATTACCAAATGAGATTTTCCTGGTATTAAAAATGCTCAGCAAACCTTCACCTATTTATTTTTATTTTATTTTAGCTTGCTCAGTCTCCAAACTGTGTCTATTTGTGACCACATGGACTGCAACCTGCCAGGTTCCTCTGTCCATGGAATTTTCCAGGCAAGAATACTGGAGTGGGTTGCCATTTCCTTCTCCAGGAGATCTTCCCAACCCAGGGATTGAACCGGGTCTCCCGCATTGTAGGCAGACATTTTACCGTCTGAGCCACCAGGGAAGTCTTCAAATTACTGAATGAGATTTTCCTGGTATTAAATATGCTCAACAAACCTTCACCTATTTATTTTTTATATTTATATTTTTAATTTTTTGGTAAAATCCATACACATATGTAATTTTTTATTTCTAATTTAGTTGTATTTACAACTACACTTTTACATTTAATTCTTCTTTGAATTCTCTACTCCTTTTTGGTTTTTCCTTAGTTAATTTAATTTTTATGCTTCTTGCTTTGTTGCTTCTTGCAGAAGACTTTAATGAATGATCTAGCTCTGATTTTTAGTACACTCTGTGTTCTTTTGAAAGATTGAATTAACATGTGTTATATTTTCTCCCTTCCTATTTCTTTTTCTTGTTAATTAATTAATTTATTTTTAAATTTATTTTAATTGGAAGTTAATTACTTTACAATATTGTAGTGGTTTTTGCCGTACATTCACATGACTCAGCCATGGGTGTACATGTGTTCCCCATCCTGAGC
>SJYW01012589.1:963670-982989 GCA_006410735.1 Raphicerus campestris
CTCTTCTCATGAGGTGGCCAAAGTCCTGGAGTTTCAGCTTTAGCATCATTCCTTCCAAAGAAATCCCAGGGCTGATCTCCTTCAGAATGGACTGGTTGGATCTCCTTGCAGTCTAAGGGATTCTCAAGAGTCTTCTCCAACACCACAGCTCAAAAGCATCAATTCTTCGGCACTCAGCCTTCTTCACAGTCCAACTCTCACATCCATACATGACCACAGGAAAAACCATAGCCTTGACTAGATGGACTGTTAATTAAAGAAAAACAGACATCTCAAGTTAACGAACTTAGTGCTTTTCTATACATGGGAACATGCAAGAATCGGGGCTTAGCTGAGGTCATTTCTTTGAGAAGAACCTTAGCCATCTTGAGCCAGTATCCTCATTTCTCCATCCCAGACCCCTCAGGAAGCACAGACGAGGGTGGCCACAGTGGCTGGTGACTTGATGGCGGTCACATGCTTCGTTTAGTCCTAGAGCAGGTGGCATTCTTTGCCCACCTGTCTACACTTGCGTACCCACCACACCGTCAAGGCACACAGTACTTCCGCCATCCCCCAAAGTTGCCTGTGCCCCTTGACTGCCATTCTGCACCCTCCCCCAGCCCCAGGTAAGCACTGGTCTTCTCCCTTCTGCCACTGCAGGTTAATTGGCATCTGATAGAATTTCATACAAACGGATTCATACAGTATATACTCTTCTGTGTCTGGTTTCATTTATTTTTGAGGTTTATCTATGTTGTGTGTGTCAGCAGTTTCTCCCTCTTTTGCAAGGATAGACCATAGTTTATTTTCCATAATATCCTCTTATGGATGGACATCTGGGTTTTTTCCAGACATGGGCTATGAACATTCTGTTACAAATCTTTATTAGACAAGATTTTATTTCTTCTGGGTAATTACTTAGGAGTGGAAATTGTTGGGTTGTATGATAAACATATGTGTTTACCTATATAACAAATCATCAAAATATTTTCCTTTAGTGGTTGTGTTATTTTCTGTTCCTACAAGCAGTGTATAAGAATTCCAGCTCCACATCTTTGACAACTTTTGGTAATGTCAATATTAAACTTTTTAATTTTAGCAATTCTAGTGGTTATACAGTGGTACCTCTCATTGTAGTTTCAATTTCCGTCTTCCAGATGGCTAATGGTGTTGAGCATCTTCTGTGCTTACTTTTTAATATTGTTTGTGTATTCTTGGCTGAGTTGGGCCCTGGTTGTGGCAGGATCTCTGTTATAGCATGCAGGCTTCTCTCTAGCTGCGGGTTCATGGAACCAGTAGTTGCAGCAGGCGGCTTTATTTGCCCCAAGGCACGAGGGGTCTTAGTTCCCTGGTGGTGATGGTTTGGTCGCTAAGTCATGCCCAGCTCTTGAGAGCCCATGGGCTATAGCCTGCCAGACTCCTCTATTCATGGGATTCTCCAGGTAAGAATACTGGAGTGGGTTTGCCATTCCCTTCTCCAGGGGATCTTCCCGACCTAGGAATCAAACCCCAGTCTTCTGCATTGCAGGCAGAGTCTTTACAGACTAAGCTACAAGGGAAGCCCCTTAGTTCTCTGAGCAGGGCTCACACCCGCGTCCCCTGCGCTGGAAGGCAGGCTCCTAGCCACTGGGACACCAGGGAAGGCCTGTTATATGCTCATTGACCATTCAACACTTTCTGTCGCCAGTGCCTGTTCAAACTTTTTGTCCAATTTTTTTATTGAGTTCTTTGTTTTCTGGTTATTGGGCTGTAAGAGTCTTCATATGGTCTGGATACAAGTTCTTTGTCAGATATAGTTTCTAATATTTTCTTCCGGTCTGTGGTTTGCCTTTTAATTTTCTTAATGGTGTCTTTTAGAGACCAGATTTTCTTTTTTGGCCCCTCTTCACGACTTGCAGGGGATCTTAGTTCCATGACCAGAGACTGTACTTGGGCTACAGCAGTGAAAGTACAGAGTCTTAACCACTGGACCACCAAAGAATTCCTGAGAAGACCAGTTGTTTTTAAATTTTAATACAGTTCTGTTAATCAGTTTTCCCCTGTTATTATTTGTGCTTTTTGCTTTAGAAGGCATTCAAATTACCAAATGAGATTTTCCTGGTATTAAAAATGCTCAGCAAACCTTCACCTATTTATTTTTATTTTATTTTAGCTTGCTCAGTCTCCAAACTGTGTCTATTTGTGACCACATGGACTGCAACCTGCCAGGTTCCTCTGTCCATGGAATTTTCCAGGCAAGAATACTGGAGTGGGTTGCCATTTCCTTCTCCAGGAGATCTTCCCAACCCAGGGATTGAACCGGGTCTCCCGCATTGTAGGCAGACATTTTACCGTCTGAGCCACCAGGGAAGTCTTCAAATTACTGAATGAGATTTTCCTGGTATTAAATATGCTCAACAAACCTTCACCTATTTATTTTTTATATTTATATTTTTAATTTTTTGGTAAAATCCATACACATATGTAATTTTTTATTTCTAATTTAGTTGTATTTACAACTACACTTTTACATTTAATTCTTCTTTGAATTCTCTACTCCTTTTTGGTTTTTCCTTAGTTAATTTAATTTTTATGCTTCTTGCTTTGTTGCTTCTTGCAGAAGACTTTAATGAATGATCTAGCTCTGATTTTTAGTACACTCTGTGTTCTTTTGAAAGCAGATGTGTATAAGAGACAGCCCCTAAGGGCACCAGTGTCCTAGTCTTCCTGTACCAAAAGACTGTGAGCATCTTTCCCCAATTCTCCCTCCTTCGGGTAATTCTAGAAGGTCAGAAACCTCACAAGCACTGAGAGAAGGAAGTACAATCTAGAAGAAGAAAAAAATCAGTCTTTCCTTATAGCTCCACTCAGGTTTCCAGGATGAAAGCGCGCAGGAGCCAGGGAAGGAGAAGCACTAAGTAAAGCAAGAAGTCAGAGTTGTTGGCANGGTTTTTGCCATACATTCACATGACTCAGCCATGGGTGTACATGTGTTCCCCATCCTGAGCACCCCCACATCCCTCCCCATCCCATCCCTCAGAGTCATCCCAGTGCACCAGCCCTGAGCACCCTGTCTCATGCATCGAATATTGTGATGGCTTTTGCCATACGTCGACATGAATCGGCCACATATATTTTGAAGTTTTACCTGTACAATGTTACATTTCTAACACTACTTCATAAAGTTGTGAGGCGGAAGGGAGTAATGCTTTAAGGATCTCAGAACTGCGTGACACACAGTAGGGCCTCTGTGAACACGGACTATTGTCAGAAGCGTTCAGTTGCCTGCTTGTGACTGACAGAGCTATCGAAGATCTGCCAGCGAGCCCATCCAAAGGCCAGGAAAGACCAGCTCCCTCGGGGGCCACCGCTGCATCACAGGCCACACCGGAGAAGGAGAAATGACTGTGAGCTGGGCAGCTGCCACCAAGTGGGTGTCTAAAACACAGGAATGAAGAATATGGCTATCTTTAAGCCTAAATTTTTTAAGACTAGAATTGGGTAGTGTATAACTGATTCAGTGTACCACAGAGGTTCAGTGGAACTCCAATAAGCTATACTTGGAGAAATGTACTCAGATTTTCTGCTGTTAGGCAGAATTCTAGGGAGATGTTAGCTAAGCTTCCTACTTTTTGTAGTTTTTAAATGACTGATTTACTTTATAAAACATAGCTCTAGAAAGAAGCTAATCTGATAACAAGGTTAAAAATTACAGATAGAAATGTGTGTGTGTGTATTGAAAGGAAGGGGAATGTATATACATTAGAAAAGACCTTGATGCTTGAAAAGATTGAAGGCAAAGGAGAAGAGGGTTGCAGAGGATGAGATGGTTGGATGGCGTCACTGAACTCCATGGACATGCGTTTGAGCAAATTCTGCAAGATGGCGAAGAACAGGGTAGCCTGTCATGCTGCAGTCCATGGGGTTGCAAACAGACACAGCTGAAGCAACCTAGCCTCCTTTCAGTAATTTTAGAGACTGAGAGTCAGACAGTCTGCCATGTTTTTGTTTTGTTTTGTTTTTGCTTGGTGGTTGTTTTACAAATATCCTTAAAGTCATCTTGCTGCAAGTTAAGCCAATTTTCTTCCAATTTGTTCTCAGTNTTAGAGACTGGGAGTCAGACAGTCTGCCATGTTTTTGTTTTGTTTTGTTTTTGCTTGGTGGTTGTTTTACAAATATCCTTAAAGTCATCTTGCTGCAAGTTAAGCCAATTTTCTTCCAATTTGTTCTCAGTGGAAATGGATAAGAACACATAAGCATCTCTTCTTTCGGTAAGTAATTGCATCCTCAGCCCCTAAAATATCCCCTCTGAATGTATTTTCCAGTTCTTTTTATTATCTTAGTTACTCTCTTCCAACCATCTCCACATTCCCCTTTGGATGCTAAGCCCAGCTCTCAGCAGTCAGGCATCTAGTGAGGCCCTGGGGATAAGAGCATCGTTCCTAGCATCCTGCTCCCCAGGCGTCCCAGCATCGCAGTGGTGGTGTAACCACAGCGCCGTGCTGTCAGCTCACTGCATTTCTACAGCATTGTGTCCAGTACTGTATNATGGCATCACTGACTCGATGGACATGAGTTTGGGTGAACTCCGGGAGTTGGTGATGGACAGGGAGGTCTGGTGTGCTGCAATTCATGGGGTCGCAAAGGTTCTGACACGACTGAGCGACGAAACTGGACTGAACTGCACCAAATGGTTGTGTAGTGGTGCCTCTTTGTGTTTTGATTTGAATTTCCCTAGTGACTAATGATGC
This sequence comes from Raphicerus campestris, assembly GCA_006410735.1. Classification (NCBI taxonomy): domain Eukaryota; kingdom Metazoa; phylum Chordata; class Mammalia; order Artiodactyla; family Bovidae; genus Raphicerus; species Raphicerus campestris. The sequence goes on from SJYW01012589.1 coordinate 968,383, forward strand.
TGAGCATCTTTCATGTGCTTGTTGGCCGTTGGTATATCATTTTTGGAGAAATCTCTATACAAGAACTTTGCTCATTTTTAAATCAGGTTATTTCTATTTTTATTGTTTAATTACAGGAGTTCATTATATATTCTGCATACTAGACCCTTATCAGATATATGATGTTCGCATTTTTCTCCTGTGGGTCTTTTCGCTATCTTAACAATAGAATTAATGCACAGAAGTTTTTAATTTTTATGAAATCCAATCTATTTTTCCTTTTTTTCATACTTTTGGTAAAGCTTATTTTTTATGACNTATGATGTTCGCATTTTTCTCCTGTGGGTCTTTTCGCTATCTTAACAATAGAATTAATGCACAGAAGTTTTTAATTTTTATGAAATCCAATCTATTTTTCCTTTTTTTCATACTTTTGGTAAAGCTTATTTTTTATGACAGGGTCTTGATTAGTATTAAAGGAAAACTAGATCTTTTCCAGAAGGTAACCTTTACTTTAAAATCCAGAGCCATGCAAATACAGATGTAACAAGCTCCTTTATAATCAATGGAAGAATAGAAGGACCTGAAGCAGCCTCAAAGCACTCTTTAGATGAGGTACCAGGGAGTCTCACTTTAAGTGAGTCGAACTTTAGTTTAAGGAGTCTCACTTCCCAGGTGGCGCTAGTGGTAAGGAAACTGCCTGCCATTGCAAGAGACACAGATTGAATCCCTGGGTTGGGAAGATCCCCTTGGAGAAGGAAATGGCAATCCATTCCAGTATTCTTGCCTGGAGAATCCCATGGACAGAGGAGCATGGCAGTCTACAGTCCATGGGGTCGCAAGAGTCAGACAAGACTGAGCAATTTAGCACGCGTGCACGCACCAGAGGAGTCTCACTTTAATATAAATTAAACATCAGTGGCAGAATCATAAATATTTTTAAACTACCATAGATCAGAAAGGACAGTGTCTTTGGATTGTTCTTTTTATAATCAAAATCAGAAAAGCCTGATACAAAATTTGTGGAAATGCTTATACTTCAATATTTTTCTGTTTCTCTGCTAGTCAATTTTGATAGCTGTTGTGCTTCCTTTGTAAATAAGGGAACTATTCCTAATTGTAATGACTGTGCTTTTCTCCAAGATTTTATGCCTGTAATTTACACAATACCACAAATCAGCCAAATAGCTCTTAACCTTATTCTTACTTCAGTGTATTATTTAGAAATTTTATTTTAAAAAGCCGCAGTTTATTTTCTGGTTCTTGGTTATTATCATAGGGTTTTGACAGTTTAAGCTGGCCTAGTAGCTTTACAAGTAAGATTTAGTTAAGTTCAGAAGAGAGAAAAAACCCATTGCCTTTGCCTTCTCTCCTATACGCTGAGCTAACTCCTGTTTTCTGTGTGCAGGTATGATCAGATTGTGAGCATTTTTTTTAACAAAGGCATTTATGTTTGGGGAATAAAATGTGCCCACTTCTCTGAGTTCTGAAGACAAACTATTCAAATCAAGCATTTTTTCTGTAAATGTAGTAAGTACTTATCTGACATTATATTTAATAACAAAAACATGTCATAAAAGCATCTTCCTTGGACTTTGTTCCTTTCCTTTGTTGTTTGATTGAAAAAGTCCTTTCTACCCCAGTGAATACTATATTTATTAAGCCCAGGAGACCAGAGATGGTTAATGCAACACAAATGTCTGTGACTTCTAAAAATTTGCATTATTTTGTGTGAGGCATCAAACTCCTCCTTGAAAATGATTTTCTTGGTCAGTGATTAAACTTTTCAACTCGGACCCCTTTCATGCTGCGGGGCTGGCCCTTCTTATTCGGCGTTCTTTGCTCTCTGTCTCCCCTTCTTCAAAATGAAACATGATATCCTCAGCCAACAGAGCCCAGAGAGGCTGGTCATTGGCGCCCATTGTCCCCTGATGCTGCAGCCCCGCCCCCTTGGCTGGCGCTGACAAGCTGTTTATATTTTTCTAAGGGCCACCCTTTAACTCTGAGGCCTGATGACTATAATGGGCCCGATTGTCTGTGGGCTGCAGAGCGCCGAGGCCCCACATCCAAGGAGGCTGGGGCCCGTCTCTGATGCACCGGAGAGGCGGATATGGAATACCGGTAAGGGGCTTCTAGGGGCGCGGGGATGCTTTTCTGGGCTCACAGGTGGCTCCTGGGCACTGTTTTGGAGAAACGAGTAGTGATCGAGTTGCTAGCTTTTTCCTGATTTTAATTTTCTGCCTGCTCAAGACGGAAGGAACCGATTGGATCTCTGGATTTGCTGACGAAGCTCATAGGGATCCCTGTGGATCCAGGCAAGAACTGAGCAGGGAGGCAAAAATCCAGGAAGAGATGCACGCAAGCGGGTTTGACACCAAAGGCACACGAAAGAGGCAAAGCTCGGGGCTGCCTGGTGATGCCCTGAGACTCAAGGGCTGTTTTCTCTTCTGACTTAGCTGTTCGCAGCCAGAATTCAGCTCTGCCACTGTGGATTTCTGTAAGCCAGCTGTCGGCCAGTGTAACTTGGTCAGCCCCCTTTGAATGCTTCTAGAATCTGCTGGGGTTTTCAGGGGACGTACCGTAGTAATCTTGTGTGCCATAAGTTGTTCTATTCAGAAACGTGAGAACGGTTTAGAGCTGCAGGCTGTAAAGTTTTTACTGCCCCATTAAGGAGTTCAGAGGGTACTAAGGCCGGCTGCAGTGGGGCTCGGGAATGAGGGAAAGCCTGGGGCGATAAGAGCATTTGTCCGTGACTAGCCGAGAGAGAAACCCGGCGGGGGGGACCTGAGGACCTCACGTGAGAGGCGGGAGCGAGCCCTGAAAGGGGCTGAGCCAGCCCTCCTGGGGTTCTGTCCGGTTTCTGCGCGTGAGTGAGGGCGGGCGGAGAACCGTTCAGACATCCGCCTCTGGTCCCGGATTGCAGCATCGTGGATGCCCCCCGCCCCGCTTAGGCGGAGTAAGGCACCTCGCCAGGGGCAGAGAGCCACAAGGGGCAAGCAGGGAGGAGGTGCGCAGTTACTGGGCTGCAGGCAGGGGCGACGGGCTAGGCCATCTAAAGCCCTGGGAATTGCTTCAAGAATTCCCGCCTCCTGCTGAACAGAAACTCACTATGGCAGCTTTGATGGGAGGCTTTTGTCTCTTTGCCTTTCACAGGAGCCTCACGGTGCAAAGTTAGTGAACCCCAGTCTCTGCTTGATATGGACAGGAGCCTGAAAAGGGGAGGGGTATGGCTCAACTTTTAGACAAAACAAAGTGTGAATTATGGGGCTTTAATGCATCTGCTGCTGCTACTGCTAAGTCACCTCAGTCGTGTCCGGCTCTGCGCAACCCCGTAGACGGCAGCCCACTGGGCTCCCCCGTACCTGGGATTCTCCAGGCAAGAACACTGGCATGGGTTGCCATTTCCTTCTCCAATGCATGAAAGTGAAAAGTGAAAGTGAAGTCGCTCAGTCGCGTCCGACTCTTAGCGACCCCATGGACTGCAGCCCACCAGGCTCCTCCGCCCTTGGGATTTTCCAGGCAAGAGTACTGGAGTGGGGTGCCATTGCCTTCTCCGTTAATGCATCCAGTGCTTTATAAATCTCCCCACCTCACCTAATCCCCAGCCTCAGTACTTATTATCCAGACACAGCATGTTTAAAGCCAACATGATATAGGGCTCCTGGAAGACTTAAATCAGATGCAAACTTTTTTTTAGATCAAGTTGACCCAAAGCATCATGAGTGTTTCAGCGTGGTCTATGAAGACACCTGGTGATTTCCAACTGCGGCCAGTCTCTCCTTCCCTGGTCTGGGTGCCTCAGGAAGGGGGCGAGTTGCCCCGTGGGTGCTCTCGTCCAGGAACAGAGCTTCTGGCCCTGCCAGTGCTGCCCCAGAGATGTGGGGGTCACAGGTGTGAATCACCCTGTGCTGCCTCAGGCCTCCCTAATCCTGGCTTCCTTCAGGTCATCCTATTCTCCTGTTTCTACCCCACAAGCACCCCCAGGGGATGGTGAGAGAGGCAGAACCAGGAGGAGGTGGTGAGAGCCCGGGGTGAATTCCGGGAGATCCCATGTAAACAAAGGCAGCCTCTGCCTGCCTTCTTTTATCAGAATGGTGGGCACGCCAGGCTCTGGAAATCTCAGACACAGCATCATTTTTAGGTACAGAATTCATGCTCATGATGAAAACAGAAGATTTACAGTATAGAGTAGTTCTCCTCTGTGTGCGCTAGTCGCTCAGTCGTGTCGACTCTGTGCAGCCCCATGGACGGTAGCCCGCCAGGCTCCTCTGTCCCTGGAATTCTCCAGGCAAGAATACTGGACTGGGTAGCCATTCCCTTCTCAGGGGACCTTGCCGACCCAGGGATCAAACCTGAGTCTTCTGCATTGCAGGCAGATTCGTTATCATCTGAGCCATCAGGGAAGCCTTCTAGAGCTTTTCAATACTGAGGGCTATTATGAAACCAAAGAAACTAGCCTGTGTGGATGAAATACTATGACGATGACAAAGTCTAACAGAAATAGTACCTATCGTTTGTTGAGCACTTACTATGTATCAGGTCTTTTTGCGCATTATCTCACTCAGTCCTCCCTAATCCCTTTGAAGTACAATTCTCATTTTACGAAGAAAGAAACAGGCACAGAGAGGTTAAGTAACTGGCCCAAAGTCACACAGCTTATTAGTGACCTGAGATGTGAATCATTCGGAAGGTACACAGCACATCACCTTGTGTTATGAAGTGAGGAGTTTCTGTGGAATAGAGTTGGCATTCATATTCACAGTTTTTCAAGAATCCATCACCACAACCAAAATGTGACCTCCTGTGGGAATGTAATTGGTGGCTGGGAAAGAAAGCCAAGAACCACTTCCTTTAAATGAACGAGAGCACCAAAGAACATCAGCCTTGTCCAGCGAGCCAAGTGCCAGGGAGGGCCAGCTGTGGGGCTGGGGGCGCTTGGGCCTGGCCCTGCCACACCACGGTGGGTCTGTGCTGTGTGGTACTGGACCCTGGGAGGAATGTCACACAGCAGAGGAACCAAAGTACACAGGGGCAAAAGGAAACAGCTGAGTCAGACACTCCTGGTTCCAGCCTGTGATAGAAACGTGTGCGAGGCCCAGTGGAGACTGGAAGAAGCACCTTTAGCCAGACTGGGGACATCGGTGAAGGCTTTGTAGAGAGGGGGAATTCTAGAAGGAAGTCTTGAAGAATGAGAAGAGTGGGTCAAGCGGACGTGGAGGGAAGGGTGCCTAGTGCCAGCAGCTTCTGACATGGTCGGTCAGCGGTGGGTCTTGTGGGCAGCTGTGTACCAGGGTTGGAAGCAACCGAGTCAGAGGGATCGACATGTGCAAAGGCCCAGAGTCAGAGAACAACTAAACAGCTTGTTCAGTCTGGTTGAAGCCTGATGTGTGAGTGAACATGCGGTCCTGGGTGAGACAAAGCTGATAGAAAATGAAGCCAAAGAAAACTGGTCCATAAATGGCAAGATCTTGACAACTGTTTTACCAGGGTGATGGATGTGTAGGGATCCATCATCTACTTCTGTGTTTGTTTAAAATTTTTTAATAACTTCTGTAAAAAGGAGGCTGGCCCATAGAGGCACCAAGACCAGAACATAGCTCAGAGCATAACTTGAACCAGGTCTCCTGGAGACCCTGCCAAGTCATTGGACCTCTCTAGTTCTCCTTCTCCTCATCTGAAAATGGGAGTAATAACATCCACCTCACTGGCTATTGTGGGGATTGAAAAGATAGACCATACAGACATTCCTCCATAGAATGTCATGGCATCATCCCTTTTCCCACTCATCCATTCTGACTGAGGTTTCTAGATGATGCTGTAGAGAGTTCCAAATAGAGAATCTCAAAATAGTCTGTAAGTTACAGAAGCAAGAACATGTGAGGCAAGGTCCAAGCTGGAAGCAGGTCTGGGGCTAGGTGAGTGGCCTGAGAAACATCCACAACACAGACTGACGCATGTGAGTTTAGAAAAGTTAGCCCTGCAGGTGGCTGAAGAACAGGAAACCCCATGACCTTGGCTCTCCAAGGGCCCCCTACCTAAAGCATGGAGCCCCATTTGATTTGCATTTATAAGCCCTCGCATTCCTTGTGTCTTCTGTCTGAATTTTTAAGTGAGATGCCACTCCCACCGTCACTCATGCTTAATGAGCATGCGGTTTGGTCATCCTGGGTATTAAAGTGTCCCAAGGAGACAGAGGGAAAGGGATTCAGAACAGTAGACTAAGATTTCATCCCCTGGGGAGCCCCTGGGAGCCATTTAGATAAGCATCATCTCATCTCAAGCCACACCTGGGAACACAGTCCCTTATCACACGGCAGTCTCCTTTCAAGGACAGCGTTTCCTGGTATGTAAGTGTTTAGCAACCAGGTGTGCTGTGCGTTCTGGTTCTGATCCTGAGGAGGTGACTCTGAGGGAACAGCACACGACACATTGTCACACTTCACAGCTGTTGTGCAGAATAGAAAATCCCTCAAACTGTGGACTCTACNGGCGTTCTTTGCTCTCTGTCTCCCCTTCTTCAAAATGAAACATGATATCCTCAGCCAACAGAGCCCAGAGAGGCTGGTCATTGGCGCCCATTGTCCCCTGATGCTGCAGCCCCGCCCCCTTGGCTGGCGCTGACAAGCTGTTTATATTTTTCTAAGGGCCACCCTTTAACTCTGAGGCCTGATGACTATAATGGGCCCGATTGTCTGTGGGCTGCAGAGCGCCGAGGCCCCACATCCAAGGAGGCTGGGGCCCGTCTCTGATGCACCGGAGAGGCGGATATGGAATACCGGTAAGGGGCTTCTAGGGGCGCGGGGATGCTTTTCTGGGCTCACAGGTGGCTCCTGGGCACTGTTTTGGAGAAACGAGTAGTGATCGAGTTGCTAGCTTTTTCCTGATTTTAATTTTCTGCCTGCTCAAGACGGAAGGAACCGATTGGATCTCTGGATTTGCTGACGAAGCTCATAGGGATCCCTGTGGATCCAGGCAAGAACTGAGCAGGGAGGCAAAAATCCAGGAAGAGATGCACGCAAGCGGGTTTGACACCAAAGGCACATGAAAGAGGCAAAGCTCGGGGCTGCCTGGTGATGCCCTGAGACTCAAGGGCTGTTTTCTCTTCTGACTTAGCTGTTCGCAGCCAGAATTCAGCTCTGCCACTGTGGATTTCTGTAAGCCAGCTGTCGGCCAGTGTAACTTGGTCAGCCCCCTTTGAATGCTTCTAGAATCTGCTGGGGTTTTCAGGGGACGTACCGTAGTAATCTTGTGTGCCATAAGTTGTTCTATTCAGAAACGTGAGAACGGTTTAGAGCTGCAGGCTGTAAAGTTTTTACTGCCCCATTAAGGAGTTCAGAGGGTACTAAGGCCGGCTGCAGTGGGGCTCGGGAATGAGGGAAAGCCTGGGGCGATAAGAGCATTTGTCCGTGACTAGCCGAGAGAGAAACCCGGCGGGGGGGACCTGAGGACCTCACGTGAGAGGCGGGAGTGAGCCCTGAAAGGGGCTGAGCCAGCCCTCCTGGGGTTCTGTCCGGTTTCTGCGCGTGAGTGAGAGCGGGCGGAGAACCGTTCAGACATCCGCCTCTGGTCCCGGATTGCAGCATCGTGGATGCCCCCCGCCCCGCTTAGGCGGAGTAAGGCACCTCGCCAGGGGCAGAGAGCCACAAGGGGCAAGCAGGGAGGAGGTGCGCAGTTACTGGGCTGCAGGCAGGGGCGACGGGCTAGGCCATCTAAAGCCCTGGGAATTGCTTCAAGAATTCCCGCCTCCTGCTGAACAGAAACTCACTATGGCAGCTTTGATGGGAGGCTTTTGTCTCTTTGCCTTTCACAGGAGCCTCACGGTGCAAAGTTAGTGAACCCCAGTCTCTGCTTGATATGGACAGGAGCCTGAAAAGGGGAGGGGTATGGCTCAACTTTTAGACAAAACAAAGTGTGAATTATGGGGCTTTAATGCATCTGCTGCTGCTACTGCTAAGTCACCTCAGTCGTGTCCGGCTCTGCGCAACCCCGTAGACGGCAGCCCACTGGGCTCCCCCGTACCTGGGATTCTCCAGGCAAGAACACTGGCATGGGTTGCCATTTCCTTCTCCAATGCATGAAAGTGAAAAGTGAAAGTGAAGTCGCTCAGTCGCGTCCGACTCTTAGCGACCCCATGGACTGCAGCCCACCAGGCTCCTCCGCCCTTGGGATTTTCCAGGCAAGAGTACTGGAGTGGGGTGCCATTGCCTTCTCCGTTAATGCATCCAGTGCTTTATAAATCTCCCCATCTCACCTAATCCCCAGCCTCAGTACTTATTATCCAGACACAGCATGTTTAAAGCCAACATGATATAGGGCTCCTGGAAGACTTAAATCAGATGCAAACTTTTTTTTAGATCAAGTTGACCCAAAGCATCATGAGTGTTTCAGCGTGGTCTATGAAGACACCTGGTGATTTCCAACTGCGGCCAGTCTCTCCTTCCCTGGTCTGGGTGCCTCAGGAAGGGGGCGAGTTGCCCCGTGGGTGCTCTCGTCCAGGAACAGAGCTTCTGGCCCTGCCAGTGCTGCCCCAGAGATGTGGGGGTCACAGGTGTGAATCACCCTGTGCTGCCTCAGGCCTCCCTAATCCTGGCTTCCTTCAGGTCATCGTATTCTCCTGTTTCTACCCCACAAGCACCCCCAGGGGATGGTGAGAGAGGCAGAACCAGGAGGAGGTGGTGAGAGCCCGGGGTGAATTCCGGGAGATCCCATGTAAACAAAGGCAGCCTCTGCCTGCCTTCTTTTATCAGAATGGTGGGCACGCCAGGCTCTGGAAATCTCAGACACAGCATCATTTTTAGGTACAGAATTCATGCTCATGATGAAAACAGAAGATTTACAGTATAGAGTAGTTCTCCTCTGTGTGCGCTAGTCGCTCAGTCGTGTCGACTCTGTGCAGCCCCATGGACGGTAGCCCGCCAGGCTCCTCTGTCCCTGGAATTCTCCAGGCAAGAATACTGGACTGGGTAGCCATTCCCTTCTCAGGGGACCTTGCCGACCCAGGGATCAAACCTGAGTCTTCTGCATTGCAGGCAGATTCGTTATCATCTGAGCCATCAGGGAAGCCTTCTAGAGCTTTTCAATACTGAGGGCTATTATGAAACCAAAGAAACTAGCCTGTGTGGATGAAATACTATGACGATGACAAAGTCTAACAGAAATAGTACCTATCGTTTGTTGAGCACTTACTATGTATCAGGTCTTTTTGCGCATTATCTCACTCAGTCCTCCCTAATCCCTTTGAAGTACAATTCTCATTTTACGAAGAAAGAAACAGGCACAGAGAGGTTAAGTAACTGGCCCAAAGTCACACAGCTTATTAGTGACCTGAGATGTGAATCATTCGGAAGGTACACAGCACATCACCTTGTGTTATGAAGTGAGGAGTTTCTGTGGAATAGAGTTGGCATTCATATTCACAGTTTTTCAAGAATCCATCACCACAACCAAAATGTGACCTCCTGTGGGAATGTAATTGGTGGCTGGGAAAGAAAGCCAAGAACCACTTCCTTTAAATGAACGAGAGCACCAAAGAACATCAGCCTTGTCCAGCGAGCCAAGTGCCAGGGAGGGCCAGCTGTGGGGCTGGGGGCGCTTGGGCCTGGCCCTGCCACACCACGGTGGGTCTGTGCTGTGTGGTACTGGACCCTGGGAGGAATGTCACACAGCAGAGGAACCAAAGTACACAGGGGCAAAAGGAAACAGCTGAGTCAGACACTCCTGGTTCCAGCCTGTGATAGAAACGTGTGCGAGGCCCAGTGGAGACTGGAAGAAGCACCTTTAGCCAGACTGGGGACATCGGTGAAGGCTTTGTAGAGAGGGGGGATTCTAGAAGGAAGTCTTGAAGAATGAGAAGAGTGGGTCAAGCGGACGTGGAGGGAAGGGTGCCTAGTGCCAGCAGCTTCTGACATGGTCGGTCAGCGGTGGGTCTTGTGGGCAGCTGTGTACCAGGGTTGGAAGCAACCGAGTCAGAGGGATCGACATGTGCAAAGGCCCAGAGTCAGAGAACAACTAAACAGCTTGTTCAGTCTGGTTGAAGCCTGATGTGTGAGTGAACATGCGGTCCTGGGTGAGACAAAGCTGATAGAAAATGAAGCCAAAGAAAACTGGTCCATAAATGGCAAGATCTTGACAACTGTTTTACCAGGGTGATGGATGTGTAGGGATCCATCATCTACTTCTGTGTTTGTTTAAAATTTTTTAATAACTTCTGTAAAAAGGAGGCTGGCCCATAGAGGCACCAAGACCAGAACATAGCTCAGAGCATAACTTGAACCAGGTCTCCTGGAGACCTTGCCAAGTCACTGGACCTCTCTAGTTCTCCTTCTCCTCATCTGAAAATGGGAGCAATAACATCCACCTCATTGGCTGTTGTGGGGATTGAAAAGATAGACTATACAGACATTCCTCCATAGAATGTCATGGCATCATCCCTTTTCCCACTCATCCATTCTGACTGAGGTTTCTAGATGATGCTGTAGAGAGTTCCAAATAGAGAATCTCAAAATAGTCTGTAAGTTACAGAAGCAAGAACATGTGAGGCAAGGTCCAAGCTGGAAGCAGGTCTGGGGCTAGGTGAGTGGCCTGAGAAACATCCACACCACAGACTGACGCATGTGAGTTTAGAAAAGTTAGCCCTGCAGGTGGCTGAAGAACAGGAAACCCCATGACCTTGGCTCTCCAAGGCCCCCCTACCTAAAGCATGGAGCCCCATTTGATTTGCATTTATAAGCCCTCGCATTCCTTGTGTCTTCTGTCTGAATTTTTAAGTGAGATGCCACTCCCACCGTCACTCATGCTTAATGAGCATGCGGTTTGGTCATCCTGGGTATTAAAGTGTCCCAAGGAGACAGAGGGAAAGGGATTCAGAACAGTAGACTAAGATTTCATCCCCTGGGGAGCCCCTGGGAGCCATTTAGATAAGCATCATCTCATCTCAAGCCACACCTGGGAACACAGTCCCTTATCACACGGCAGTCTCCTTTCAAGGACAGCGTTTCCTGGTATGTAAGTGTTTAGCAACCAGGTGTGCTGTGCGTTCTGGTTCTGATCCTGAGGAGGTGACTCTGAGGGAACAGCACACGACACATTGTCACACTTCACAGCTGTTGTGCAGAATAGAAAATCCCTCAAACTGTGGACTCTACAGAAACCACAAGAAGCCAGAGGGCCAACCTCTGACTTCACAAACACCAGAGATGCTTCTTGACACCAGCCTCTGCAGCTAAGGTGGCAAGTGCTGTCCATCCTTAATGGGTGTGTAGGAGGAAGATATTTAAGTCTGCAGCATCCTCAAAGCCTTGGTATAAACCTGGCCAGGGCAGGCCGTGTCCAGTGTGCGTTTTTTGAGGTGTCAGGCAGCTAAGTCTATCCTCGCTGAGATTCCTCCAGGGGCCCTCCAAAGACAGAGTTCTCACCACATGCTTTTGCCCCACTCCAACTTCTCCTGCTCCAGAGGGGTAAAACTGAGTTCATGCTGAACTTTGAAGCAGTAAGTTGGCCTCAGAACTACGTGCCATGAGGAGCATCATGTGTTTACCAAGGTCGTTTCAAGTCAATATAGTTTCCTTGGTTGCAGCACTGGGTGATTTCAGTTTAACGACAGGAGCTTTAAGCAGAATCTTACTGAGGAGCCTCTGAACGCACAAGTCCTGTGAAATGTGCAAGGCAGCTCCTTCCAGGGTTCTGGAGAGTTCCAGGGGTACCAGGACCATCTCTGCATTTCCAGGAACAGCCAGCAGAGTTGAATCCCTTTGCTGTGTCACTGACACACAAGCTTTTTCCACTGTGGACCAAGGGACAAGAACCAGGGCTCCCGGAATACAGGAGTCTTGCCCCATGCTCACCACTGCTGGATGATTCTGTTATCCTAAGAGCATTTTGTAATGAGAAAATTGCAGCCATCAGTGATTTCTTAGAAATGTGGCCCATTTCAGGATACCTTCAGGGAGAATAGCCATTGTCTTCTGGATATTCTCCTTGATCTGAGAAAGCAGAGGGGTGAAGCATAAATCTTAATTAATACTGGACCATTAGGAAAAGAAAATGGAAAGACTCTTGGAAGGTACCAGTGACCCTTAAAAGCCCCCGAGACCATGCAGGAACTGTGGCAAGGAAAGGCAGGGGCAGCCCGAGGAAAGATCTTCCCACTCTCAACCCGGGCACTGGACCATCGGCGGAGGGGGCCCGGGCCGCTCCCAGCTCCCCCCATCCAGGTGAGCCCCAACATTCAGGGAACGCCGGGCTCCTTGCCCGTCGGGGTTCCCCCTTACTGTCTGCACACAGACCTGGTGCCCATGTCGAGGGGCAGGGTCCCCGGGGGCAGGGGTGGGGATGCTGCTGCTAGGGAGGAGACCTGGGCTCAGGGCGGAACAGGACCGGGTTGCCGAGAATTGAGCTCAGAGAAACGTCTCAGTACTTTCCGGGTTTCCAAGGCTAGTGCTGAACCCGCTCCTGCAGAGTGGAGACCATGTCCGCCTGTCCACACCGCTGAGGGCTCCAGGAGCCGGGTGGGGAGCGGGGTCCCGTCAGAGCCGCTCCCAGCCCTTTCCATGGACGCTGTCACTGCGCACCCCCTCCCCCAGGTGGACGCGAACCTCTCTTCTCATACCCGCTCCTGAGTCTCTAAAAAGCCCCAAGACGGGAGCTGGTGGGGTGGGGGCAGGGGTGGGAGAGGAAAAGAGGTGGAGGCAGCGGGGCTGGAGGGGAGGAAAGCCTTCCAGCTCCTTCCTCTCGCCCGGGCTGCTCTGTGGCTGCGGAGGGAGTTTCTGTTTGGGGGCCTTTCTTCCTTTGAATAAAAGCAGTCCGTTCCGGTGCTGCCCGCGGAACGGCTCTCTCCAGTTGGTAGCCCCAGGCGGAGGCCTAAGCCTCTGATTCCTTCTATTAACTCCAAGGGGACGTGGGTTTTGTTCTCATCTCCTCCAATACTAGGCACGTCTGTTCCCAAACCTGGGCCTGGAAGCTTTGTGTGTGTGCTGGATTGCCGGGCCGCGGCACTTGAAACGGAGGGACTAACGCTGATTAAACACCAGCTGTATGTTAGGGACTGTTCTGAGTGCTTTACGTATATGAAACGGTTAACCTTACAAGGGAGGTATTCTCCTTTGTTTTCAGATGGGGGAACTGAGGCTCGGAGAATTAATAAAATTGTGCAAGATTACACAGCTGGTCTGGGGCAGACTGGCATTCTGGTTCCAGAAGCTGCGTTTTTAACCACTATGTGATAACCGGGGGGTGCGTTATATTCTTTATTTTGTATGTATTCGGACTCCTTCTTCTGATTATTTAACTTCTTTCAAAAATTTCCCTATTGTTAACAAGGTAATGATGAGTGTTTCTATAATAATAGCTAATGATTCTTAACATTTATTGCACTGCTAACGGTGGCAGAGCCTGTTTCAAGTTCGTTATGCATTGTAACTAATTCAGTGTTTGTGACTACTGTTAGTACCATGGAACCAATGAGGAAACTGAGGCCAGAGCAGTTGGTTAAATATTTTGTCCCGGGTGGCATGNTTATTGCACTGCTAACGGTGGCAGAGCCTGTTTCAAGTTCATTATGCATTGTAACTAATTCAGTGTTTGTGATTACTGTTAGTACCATGGGACCAATGAGGAAACTGAGGCCAGAGCAGTTGGTTAAATATTTTGTCCTGGGTGGCACGATTAGGAAGTGGCAGAGTTATCTCAAAGCTTTTGTTCTTATGATATTGTCTGTACATTTATCTGTGACCATATCTCTGATACTGCTTCAGGAGACATTTTGAAGCTGGAATTACTAGAGCATAAGATAGAAATATTTTGAAGGATCTGTATACATATCACAAAATTATTTGTCAGAAGCCAAGGATAGTTAGCTAATTTGTGTTCCCATGAATGCTGTGCAATTGACTAAGGAATCTAAACGTTGGCTGAGCCCCTGAGCAATGTGTCTATATACTTTTTGGACTTTTATCAGGTAATCTGGGCATTAACTATCATTAATATTATTTCTAACAAAATAAAATACATGTCTGGCTTGAACTCCATTTTCAGGCAAGCATCTGGGGTGCTGGCAATGTTCTGCTTCTTGGTCTGATAGTGTTTACCCTTTGTGGTTTCTTGCAATAATTCATCAAGCTATTGCCTTAGGACTTGGGTACTTCTCTGTTTGTAATGTATACTTACTAAAAGTCCCCCCCACCACCACTTAGGCCTCTGATTGAAGCCTAACTTCTTGTTGTTGTTTTTATTTTTTATTTTAATTGGTGGCTAATTACTTTACAATATTGTGGTGCTTTTTGCCATAGATTCACATGAATCAGCCATGGGTGTACATAGTTCACACATGGTGTACATGTGTCTCACCCATAAAAGTTTATTTTTAAACCAACTATCAAATATCTTTTGGAAGTTAGGAGATAGAACATATTGGAATCCATTGTAAAGCACAGGAAAATGACTTAGTTGCCATCATATTTTATCCACATGTTGGCTAAAAGGAGATTTAAAAAGAAAGTTTCATGATTCCTTCTTTCTTTCCACTTCTAATGCAAGAATTAGACATTAAACCACAATAGTACTAAGAAATGCAGTTCCGGAAAAGTCCCTTTTTTGTCTTTGTTTTCTCCAAGAAAGTTTTTTTGTTTGAAA
>SJYW01012589.1:997334-1033707 GCA_006410735.1 Raphicerus campestris
CCGTCTGAGTTCCCTGAGTCATACAGCAAATTCCCATTGGCTATCTATTTTACATATGGTAATGTAGGTGAGGTGGTGAAGTCGCTCAGTCCTGTGGGACTCTGGGACCCCGTGGACTGTAACCTACTAGGCTTCTCCGTCCATGGGATTCTCCAGGCAAGAATACTGGAGTGGATTGCCATTTCTTTCTCCATATGGTAATGTAAGTTTCCATGTATTTTATTTTTTATGTGATGGTAAATGGGATTGTTTCCTTCATTTCTCTTTCTGATCTTTTGTTGGTGGTGTATAGAAATGTGACAGATTTCTGTGTATGGACCTATAACTGAGTGAACATGGGCTCTTTCCAGCTGTTCCAACAGTACCCAGCAGTCAGTGCCTGCTCTGAGGAGCTGAAGACTGTTCTATAGGCGGAGGAGCAGAAGGTGAAGTTAGAGATGCCCCAAAGCACTGGGCAGTGGCAGTCAGGAAGCCCAGCCCTCCAGAAGAATCTGCCAGGGAATACCTTCACCTTAGACACATGATGCATCAAATACTCCTCTTTACCTCCTCTCTGCATCCTGAGAACTTTATCTGTGAAGTTTTACCTTCTGTCACCATTTCACAAACTTGTAGAGATTAATTAATTCCCCAGAGAATCCCATTTCTCCAGTCATAAATTGAACACCATAGATTTGTCCTGCAACCCATTTCAGATCCCCCAGAGGTGTTCACTTAGAGAAAAGATTAAAATCAAGGACTGTATAAGTATAATGTTAGAATAAAACAAATAGAGTAAGGAAATAAGGCACAAGATTAANGAGATGGCTAGATGGCATCAGAACACGACTGAGTGACTGAACTGAACTGAACAGACGTCTCAAAGGAGTATTTGAACAGCTTTCAGGAGTAGAAGTGATAATCATTTTAGAACATGGCAGTTCACAGAGCCTTTCTGCTGTGCTACATGCGTTGACCGTGATGAGCGTGTCTGGAATCCCAGGGCTCTGGCCTGGGAGGAGGACCGGCGGGGAAGTCATCCACACCAGAGAGGGCAGCTGCATGTGCCAAATGTGAGGCAGTGACAGGGTGGAGGCACCTGCGGGTCACGGGGGACTCAAGCCAGCTGTCCTCTCTCTCGATGTGGATTTGGACATCAAGTGCACGCATGCTGGCCTCTGACACAGGAGATGGGGTGAGATGCCCGAGAGAACGGATACACAGAGGAGAGTGGTGGGCTTGGAATTCTGGCATTGCTCATGAAAAGCAGCAGCGTGCAAAGAGGTAGAGGAGAGACAGCAAGGTTCTGAAGAGACAGTTTCAGCACCACACACTGTAGAGGGCAAGAAAGGAACTGGGAGAGAGTTGACTAGGGGGTCAACCTGGGGAAGACTTGGATTTCTGTTGTTCTTCAGTTGCTCGGTCATGTCTGACTCTAGAGACCCCGTGAACTGCAACACGCTGGGCTTCCTTGTCCTTCACCATCTCCTGGAGTTCCCTCAAACCCATGTCCATCGAGTTGGTGATGCCATCCACCATCTCATCCTCTGTCGTCCCCTTCTCCTCCTGCCCCCAATCCCTCCCAACATCAGGGTCTTTTCCAACGAGTCAGCTCTTCGCATCAGGTGGTCAAAGTATTGGAGTTTCATTCCTCAGCATCAGTCCTTCCAATGAATATTCAGGGTTGATGAATTCACTGGAGAGAGCAAGTGTCAAGGAAAAGATGGAAAGAAACAAGATGGTAGCCACAGGGCAGTAGGATTCAGAAAATGGTCGGGACTTTTATTTTGAAGTCAGTTTTTTTAAGATACTGATTATGAATAGAAACCACCACCCAAAGCACCACAGTCAAGATAGAGAACAGGTTCTGCTCCCCTAACATTCTGTCCTGCTGAGGGACTTTTTGAGAGGAAACNGTTTTGATGGCAGAGAGAAGCAGGTGGGGGACATCACAAGCAAAGGTGGAGAGCCATTTCCAGATCAGGACTAGAGGGAGACATGTCTGATTGGTGTGGAGACTGACCCAAAGGCTGAAGTAGGGAACTTGCGAGAATAAAGGTTGAATGGGGAGGGAGGGGTCGAATTAAAGATTTTAAGGCCAAACAGAGACATGGCAGAGAATGTGTGGGCAGGGCTGGCCCCTTCTGGGGAGTGGGAGTGAGCCTGTGCTTCCAGCAGCCGCAGGCCTTCCTTGGCTTACAGACAGGGCTCTCCTGTGTCTTCACATTGTCCTCCTTCTCTGTGTCCAAACTGCCTTTTTTTTTAAAAATTGTATAAGGACATCAGACATATTAGGGGCTTCCTTGGTAGCTCAGCTAGTAAGAATCCACCTACAATTCAGGAGACCTGGGTTCATTCCCTGGGTTGGGAAGATCTCCTGGAGGAAGGAATGGCTACCTTCTCCAGTATTCTTGCCTGGAGAATCCCATGGACAGAGGAGCCTGGCAGGCTATAGTCCATGGGGTTGCAAAGAGTCAGACACCACGGAAGCGACTGAACATGCACACACCAGACATATTGCATTAGGGTCCACCTGACAGCTTCATTTTTACCTTGTCACCTCTGTGAAGATCTGTTTCCAAATAAGGTCATATTCTGAGGTGCTGCTGCTGCTAAGTCGCTTCAGTCATGTCCGACTCTGTGCGATCCCATAGACAGCAGCCCACCAGGCTCCTGCATCCCTGGGATTCTCCAGGCAAGAACACTGGAGTGGGTTGCCATTTTCTTCTCCAATGCATGAAAGTGAAAGTGAAGTCGCTCAGTCGTGTCCGACTCTTTGCGACCCCATGGACTGCAGCCTCCCAGGCTCCTCCATCCATGGGGGTTTCCAGGCAAGAGTACTGGAGTGGGGTGCCATTGCCTTCTCCGATTCTGAGGTACTAGGGGACTTCAGAAACATATCTTTTGTGGGGAGGAGGGTGGGAGACGCAGTTCAACACGTAACAGGAGCCTTTAAAGAGTCTCAAGATGCAGAGTAAGAGGGGGAAAGGTTAGTTTAGTAAAGAGACAAAGAACAGAACACACAGTACACTGGGGGCAAGGGACAGAGATACAGATGGGGAGCGAAGGCTGGAGAAAAAATTACGTGAGACCTACAACTTTTGAACTGTGGTGTTGAAGACTCTTGAGAGTCCCTTGGACTGCATGGAGATCCAACTAGTCCATCCTAAAGGAGATCAGTCCTGGGTGTTCATTGGAAGGACTGATGCTGAAGCTGAAACTCCAGCACTTTGGCCACTTCATGCGAAATGTAGACTCATTGGAAAAGACCCTGATGCTGGGGAGGGATTGGGGGCAGGAGGAGAAGGGGACGACAGAGGATGAGATGGCTAGATGGCATCAGAACACGACTGAGTGACTGAACTGAACTGAACAGACGTCTCAAAGGAGTATTTGAACAGCTTTCAGGAGTAGAAGTGATAATCATTTTAGAACATGGCAGTTCACAGAGCCTTTCTGCTGTGCTACATGCGTTGACCGTGATGAGCGTGTCTGGAATCCCAGGGCTCTGGCCTGGGAGGAGGACCGGCGGGGAAGTCATCCACACCAGAGAGGGCAGCTGCATGTGCCAAATGTGAGGCAGTGACAGGGTGGAGGCACCTGCGGGTCACGGGGGACTCAAGCCAGCTGTCCTCTCTCTCGATGTGGATTTGGACATCAAGTGCACGCATGCTGGCCTCTGACACAGGAGATGGGGTGAGATGCCCGAGAGAACGGATACACAGAGGAGAGTGGTGGGCTTGGAATTCTGGCATTGCTCATGAAAAGCAGCAGCGTGCAAAGAGGTAGAGGAGAGACAGCAAGGTTCTGAAGAGACAGTTTCAGCACCACACACTGTAGAGGGCAAGAAAGGAACTGGGAGAGAGTTGACTAGGGGGTCAACCTGGGGAAGACTTGGATTTCTGTTGTTCTTCAGTTACTCGGTCATGTCTGACTCTAGAGACCCCGTGAACTGCAACACGCTGGGCTTCCTTGTCCTTCACCATCTCCTGGAGTTCCCTCAAACCCATGTCCATCGAGTTGGTGATGCCATCCACCATCTCATCCTCTGTCGTCCCCTTCTCCTCCTGCCCCCAATCCCTCCCAACATCAGGGTCTTTTCCAACGAGTCAGCTCTTCGCATCAGGTGGTCAAAGTATTGGAGTTTCATTCCTCAGCATCAGTCCTTCCAATGAATATTCAGGGTTGATGAATTCACTGGAGAGAGCAAGTGTCAAGGAAAAGATGGAAAGAAACAAGATGGTAGCCACAGGGCAGTAGGATTCAGAAAATGGTCGGGACTTTTATTTTGAAGTCAGTTTTTTTAAGATACTGATTATGAATAGAAACCACCACCCAAAGCACCACAGTCAAGATAGAGAACAGGTTCTGCTCCCCTAACATTCTGTCCTGCTGAGGGACTTTTTGAGAGGAAACTGGTGTCCATATAGTCAAAGCTATGGTTTTTCCAGTAGTCATGCAGAGATGTGAGAGTTGGACCATAAAGAATGGATGCTTTCCAAATTTGGTGCTGGAGAAGACTCTCTGAGAGTCCCTTGGCCAATCAATCAAGCCAATCAATCTTAAGTAAATCAACCCTGAATACTCATTGGAAGGACTGATGCTGAAGCTGAAGCTCCAGTACTTTGGCCATAAGTATTGGGAATAGCCAACTTAATGGGAATAGTCAACTCAATGGAAAAGACCCTTATGCTGGGGAAAATTGAGGGCAGGAGAAGGGGGCGACAGAAGAAATGAGATGGTTGGATAACATCGCTGATTCGATGCCATGGACATTCGATGCTATGTCCACTGATTCGATGGACATGATGGGGAAACTCTGGGAGATGGTGATGGACAAGGAAGCCTGGCATGCTGCATGGGGTCATAGAGAGGTGGACATGACTTGGCAACTCAACAGTAATAGGGTTTGTTTGAACTCAGAAGGGAGGGAAATTATGTTAAAGGAGAAAAGGATGGCAGTAAAGAAGAATGAAGGGTTAACTGAGAGATTGAGACCCTGGAGCCACTCAGAAGGGTTTAATTCTACTGAAAAGGAACACTCCTCTCTTCCTATGGAGCAGCAGGAAGAGTATGTACATTCAGGTTCTGTGATATATTTGGGGAGTGGATTCTTACAGTCCTGCCAGCAGAATCATTTCCTGCTGAGCAAGATGTTAAATGCCATATTCCATAACTTCCCCCTTGGAGGTATGGTTTCCTATTGCAATTACTGTCTGTAAGAATTACATCAAAGTGAAGGGCAGGCACCAGGCTGGTTTGCTGTGGGCTGTGTGCCCACAGTCTGCTGCCACTGACTACTGTAGCAACTTTAGAGCTAACAACTTCATCGTTCTCCAAAGTCAAGGCCTCAGCATCTTTTCCTGTCCCATACAGTGGAAACACTTGGCAGCCAAAAAAAGCTTCCATCCCCATAAACGTGGGTTGCAGCCAGTGGATGACTCACTGCCGAAGGGCTGGCTCCCACAGACATGTCCTCGGGGTATAATTTGGCGCAAGAGATTCACGTCTCATCGTGTTACACTTCTGGCTCAGAATCACTCTGCAGTGGATTCTCTCCTGTGGTCTGGGGTGTGGCTGACCCTGCTCCTCACCTTTATGGTCCCACCTCGGCCGCCTGATTCAGGTGCGAGAGGCAGTAGGTGTTGAACAGCTGTTCTCAAACTGTAGGTTTCATGAGCAGGTTGCGAATCAAGCTGTGGGTTGTAGGCAGCCTACTTAAAAAAAGAAACAGCAGGGAACTAAGTGTGACATCACAAAACTTTTGTTTTAGTGAAAAATCTGTGTCTGTACTGGAGGCCAGTGTAAGATCTGTTTGTGCTGTGGATCACTGTCACAAATGTGTGGGAGATTGAGGTGCGGTATTAGTCCCTTACTAATAGTGTGGCCCTTGGCAGGTCGCCTAATGTCCTTGTGGCTTAGTTGAGCCGTAGTCTGTAAAATGGGCATGTTAGTAATAACAATATCTGTTTAATAGGATTGTTGAGAAGATTAAAGAGAAAATGTGTGCAAAGCATTATGGACTGCTCGTGGTTAATAGTCCACAATTATGATACTTTCTTTTCCTGCCTAGATCTGTAGCCCAGACCTCTGTTTCCTACCCAGACCTTTCTTCCGAGACTGGAACTATGAACCCAACAGTCTAAACTTGAACTCATCAGCACCTTCTCTCTCCAAGCTTCCCATCCCCCAACTCGCTCCCCCCCCACCACACTGCCCTGTTCCCCTGCCCCCAAACACACAGGCTCCTTTCCTGTGGAATCCACTCATCTACGAGAGGGGCCATCACTGCCCTCTTGGGCTGTCTGAGCATCATCTTAACTCGTTCTTCCAGGAGCAGAATTCTAGGCCAGGTCCCCATCATCCCTTGCTGGGCTAGTGAGAGTCCGCCCACTGTCTTGCCCAGCTCACCACACCTTGCCTCTTGGGTATCCATCCGTCCCTTCCAGGCTGTCCTGTCTGTACGTCTTCAGTGGCTCTCACGGATTCCAAGTTGGCGTTCACACCGTTCAGCATACAAAGCGAGGTCCATCACGGCCTGGACCTCGTCTCTCAAACAGACTGCCTGGTGAGCTTTCTCTGCCCATGCATGCATGCATGCCTTGAGGTCTCTTGTGCCTAGAATGCTTGCTCCACCTTTCTATTCTACAACTTTTACTTGTCATTTGGGCTCAAGGTTGGTTTTCAAAAGAGAAAGACTTAGGTTCAAATACCCTAGTCAATAGTTAACAGCTGTGTGACTTTTTTTTTTAAGTACTAAAAAGAATTTTTATTTTGTTTTTCAGTTGTTTTGGTTGCTTTATTATTATTTTTTTAAATTGGAAATTGAAAGTGGAAGTGTTAGTCATTCTGTCATGTCCGACTCTTTTCAGCTCCACAAACCGTAGCCCACCAGGCTCCTCTGTTCGTGGGATTCTCCAGGCAAGAATACTGGAGTGGGTTGCCATTCCCTTCTTCAGGGGATCTTGCAAGGCCAGAGATCAAACCCAGGTCTCATGCATTGCAGGCAGATTCTTTACCATCTCAGCCACCAGGAAGCCCATTTTATATGCAATATAGTTGATTTACAACACTGTGTTAGTTTCATGTGTACAGCAAAGTGATGTATATATAAATATATATATTTATATGTATTCTTTTTCAGGTTCTTTTTCCATATAGGTTGTTACAGAATGCTGAGCAGAGTTCCCTGTGCTATACAGTCAGTTATTTTTGGTTATTGTTTTTATATATAATAGTGTATATGTTAATCCCAATAGCTGTGTGATTCTGAGAAGCAAACTTCTGAGGCACTTGAAGTCAGTTTATGCTTCTGTAAAATGGGAATAGCAATGTCTCCTTCATAGAGTTGTAAGGATTAAATGAATGATTGTGTAAAAAGAACAATGCCTGGTACATACTAAGTGCTTAATGAATAAATGGCTGTTCACTGTTTATTTAATATAATTATCATTATAATTATATAACAATATAATTAATATAAATTTTTAATTAAACTTCAGTTTACCTCCTCTGGAGCAGAGCTGCTCGCAGACCCGAACGTGTCTGATTGTCCGAGATTAATGTCTGCAGCAGCTGCTCCTTCTGACCAATTACCCTTCCCATTCTTCTTCCTGCACCCATCCCTCAGTACTTGCAGATACCTGACAATATAGTAATGATTCGTAAATGTATCCTTGACGACTGAATGGATGTAATTACTTCCTGACTGGTGTTCCTGCCGTCTCTCTTTCAGGAAACAGTCTGTTAACTGCAACTAGATTAGTTTTCTTAGAGTTCTGTCACTTACCTGTGCTTCTCATATTTCTCCAGTCACTGTAACTCTAACACTAGCAGTTAGGACCACCCCCGAGACGGCTTCTGTTTAGTGTTCCAGACTATTCTATTTTTTCTCCACCTTATGCCGTGTGCTTGTACTGCCTGTGTGCTCATCCATGCTGGCTCTCTCTGCCTGGAAACACCGAACACCTTAGCTGCTGACTTTTAGTCCCCTCATCTTTACCTCTCACCATCCCACAAACCCTGTGAAGCCTCCTTCAGTGTTACTACATGACAATCCTAGAACCTCTTGTGATCCTTTTTTTTTTTTTTTAAATTTTATTCCTTTATTCTGTGTGGGTGGCACTGGGTCTTCGTCGCTGCGCGCAGGGCTGTCTCTCATTGCAGCAAGTAGGCTCCTCTGGCCCTGGGCGCCCGTCCCCGGTGGGTGTGGGGCAGGGGCTTCGGGCTCCTCTAACCCTGGGCTCCTGGCCCGAGTGGGTGTGGAGCAGGGGCTTCGGGCTCCTCTAACCCTGAGCGCAGGCCCCGGTGGGTTTGGAGCAGGGGCTTCGGGCTCCTCTAACCCTGGGCTCCTGGCCCGGTGGGTGTGGAACAGGGGCTTCCTTGTTCTTCAGCATGTGGGATCTTCTGGGACCGGGGATTAAACTCGCGTCCCTTGCGTTAGCAGGCAGGTTCCTATTNGTTCAATTCAGGTCAGTCGCTCTGTCGTGTCCGACTCTTTTCGACCCTATGAACCACAGCAGGTTCATGGGGTCCCTGTCCATCACCAACTCCTGGAGTTCACCCAAACTCATGTCCATTGAGTCTGTTATGCCATCCAGCCATCTCATCCTCTGTCATTCCCTTCTTCTCCTGCCCTCAATCTTTCCCAGAATCAGGGTCTTTTCAAATGAGTCAACTCTTCACATGAGTTGGCCAAAATATTAGAGTTTCAGCTTCAACATTAGTCCTACCAATGAACACCCAGACCTGATCTCCTTTAGAATGGACTGGTTGGATCTCCTTGCAATCCAAGGGACTCTCAAGAGTCTTCTCCAACACCACAGTTCAAAAGCATCAATTCTTTGGCGCTCAGCTTTCTTTATAGTCCAACTCTCACATCCATACATGACCACTGGAAAAACCATAGCCTTGACTAGACAGAGCCACCAGAGACATGTGGAAATGTTGGTGGTAACCAAAAAACAACCTCTTTGTACTTTTGATGTTGGTTCTGGGAGACCACAAAATCGGGACAATAATGGATTATTTAGCTGGGCATCTGAACACCAGGAGCATCCAAACAGTGGAATTATTTTTAAAGAAGTTTTTCATCCAGTTTTAAAAAGTGTGCCAGTGTGATAATTGAAGAACATTTGCACTAAGGAACAATATGAGTGGGGATGCTGTGATCCACCAGCTTCCAAAGACAAATGGGTGGTGTTGTAACAACACAGTCCTCTGAATGCAGGGTAGACTGGATCAGGTGGACCACTCCACTGACAACAAGGCAGTCTGAACTGTCAGTGCCAAGGTGCTTCTTGGTCATATACATGTTTTGGTAGGTCCAAGCTATGCTAAATGTTAAATTTCATTCATTCATACACACGTTACTTGTTAAAGCACCATTTAAAAATGTGTTTTATAGAAGTACAGTTGATTTACAATGTTGTGTTTATTTCTGCTGTACTGCAAAGAAATTCAGTTTTGTGTGTGTGTGTGTGTGTGCGCGCGCGCGCTTCTCATATTCTTTTCTACTGTGGTTTTGTTGCAGGAAGAGGGACCCCAGCAGTAGGGTAAGAAAACCAGGAGAACTGCTCTGCCGCGTGGCTCACAGTCTCGGGTTTTATGGTGATGGGATTAGTTTCCGGGTGGTCTTTGACCAATCATTCTAATTCAGAGTCTTTCCTGGTGGCGCACGCATCACTCAGCCAAGATGGATGCTAGCAAGAGAGATTCCGGGAAGTGGACGGACACACAGTGTCTCCTTTAGACCTTTCCCGAACCCTTCCGGTTGGTGGTGGCTTATTAGTTCCGTATTCCTTATCAGGATCTCCTGTCATGAAACAACTTATGCAAATAGTTACTATGGTGCCTGGCCAGGGTGGGCGGTTTCAGTCAGTGTGCTTCCCCTAAAAGTTTGACACAGGATACTGGATATAGCTCCCTGTGCTGTGCACAGGGCCTGTTCATTCATCCTGTATACCATAGTTTGCAGCTGCTCATCCAGACTCCCACTCCTTCCCTCTCCTGCGCCTGTCACAGCCACAGATCTCTTTCCTCTTTCTGTGAGTCCGTTTCTGTTTCATGAATGGGTTATTGATGTCATAGTTTTTAATGTTAATTAATTGATGTATTTATTTATTTGTTATTGGCTGTATCAGATCTTAGTTGAGGCAGAGAGGCTGAGTTGCCCCATGGCATGTGGGATCCCGGTTACCCAACCAGAGATTGAACCTGCTTCCCTCACACTGGCGGGTGGATTCCCTACGAGAGACGTCCCTGTGTCATATTTAAAGGCTACATATAAATGATATCATATATAGTAGTTGCCTTTTTCTTTCTGACTTATTTCACTTAATGCGATAATCTCTAGGTCCATCCATGTTGTTAAATGACTTTATTTCATTCATTTTATGGCTGAGTAGTAATCACACACACACACACACACACACACACCCCTTCTTTATCTATTTCTCTGTCAATGGACTTTTAGATTGTTTCCATGGCTTGTCTATAAATAGTGCTGCAGTGAACATGTATCTTTTGTAATTATAGCTTTGTCTGGATATATGCCTAGGAGAGAGATTGTAAGGCCCCATTTTCAGTCATTGCTCTTTTGGAGTTGAGATAACTAAGTGCTTCTCTGATGGCTCTGTGGTAAAGAATCTGCCTGCAGTGCAGGAAACCTGGATTCAATTCCTGGTCAGAAAGGTCCCCTGGAGGAGGGCATGGCAACCCACTCCAGTATTCTTGCCTGGAGAATCCCATGGACAGAGGAGACTGGTGGGCTACAGTCCATGGGGTTGCAAAGAGTCAGACACAACTGAGTGACTAACATTTCAACTAAGGTCCAGAAATATTAATCCAAAATAGATCAAATCGGTCCGTAGACGTTTTGAATACTCTTATTTCTAATAAGATGGTTCTTTAATCTCCGTTTTATCAGACCAGCAATTCCTGTCTTACAAATACATCTTAAGAATAGAATTGGGTGTTTAACATAGAACCTTGTACATAGGAGGTGCTAAATAAATATGAGTTCCCTTGCTCTTCACATACCATGAACCAGAACATATATAAGGGAAAAGTAATATTCATTGAATGACTGCTATTTACTGAGGACTTACTTATATCTAGACCCTGCTGTATCAGAGATAAAAAGATGAGTGAGACTCAGGCCAGGAGCTCACTGTCTAGTAGGAGAGACAGACATCTAAACCAGTGATTGCTGCAGAAAGAGATAAGTACAGCGATAGAAGTCCTGAATACATACAAGGAGGGCTGAGAACCTTGCCTGAGTGAAGGGGCTGTCAGGGAGATTTCAGTATAGAAGTGACGCATCAACTGAATGTCTAACAAGAGAAGAAAAGGAGTCCAGGCAGAGGGAAAGCATGCGAAGGTTTAAAAGACACAGGGAAGCTCTGGAGGCCTAGAGTGAACGCAGTTATAATCCTTTATAGAGGACTTTATGGGCTTCCCTGGTAGCTCAGAGGTTAAAGCGTTTACCTGGAATGCAGGAGACCTGGGTTCGATCCCTGGGTTGGGAAGATCCCCTGCAGAAGGAAATGGCACTCCACCCCACTCTTTTGCCTGGAGAATCCCATGGAGGGAGGAGCCTGGTAGGCTGCAGTCCATGGGGTTGCAAAGAGTCGGACACGACTGAGTGACTTCACTCACTCACTCATAGAGGACTTTTAGAGGGCAAACCCAAGCCCAGTCCCATGCACTGCAGCTGCCACTCTTACACGGCATGCGGTTGGCTGTGGGCTCTCAATGTGTCCTGTGGCCCGAAGTGGTTTGCATGCTTTAGTCACCACAGGCGTGGTGGGATCCAGAGGCCAAAGAGGTCCAGACCCTCTTGTACAAAATCTTAGGGCTCCTGTGATGGACTGAATGTTTGATTTCCCCCAAATTCATATTTGGAAGCTATAACCCTCTAATATGCTGGTAGTCGGTCATTGATGGGACTTGGGGGGAAGTCCTTAAGATACATGGGTTATGAGGGTGGGGCCTCATGGTGAGATTGGTGCTCAGTCTCCTAGTTAGAAAATAACTGACTTGCATTGAATTGTTTTCAAGATGGGCTTCCCAGGTGGTGCTAGTGGTTAAGAACCTGCCTGCCAATGCAAGAGACTTAAGAGCTGTGTGTTTGGTCTCTGAGTCGGGAAGATGCCCTGGAGGAGGTCATGGCACCCCACCCCAGTATTCTTGCCTGGAGAATCCCATGGACAGAGGGGCCTGGGGGGCTCCAGTCTCTAGGGTCGCAAAGAATAGGACACGACTGATGTGACTTAGCGTACAACGTGCATGCCTCATAAAGGTAGCTCTTTCTTTCCTTTGCCTTTCTGTTTTCTTAATCTCTCTCTAGTCCCTTCTAATCTGTAGAAAAAGTTACTTGCTCATTTGTACTCGTCAAAGATCACCGTCAGGCTGTTTTGTATCCTCTTCAGTGTGGAAGCCCCTTGCGCCTGGTAGATGACGTCATTGCTGCGTGAACGCGCAGCGAAGGAAGGGATCCCTGACCGTCATGTATCAGTGGCCTGCCGTGGTCCCTTCTCCTGTTCTCTTTACTTTCCCCTTTTCAACAAAAAGATGACTGCTATCAAGTACTATCTCCCTTGTGCATCTTTAGCTTAATCGGAAGCAGAGTTTTATTTTACTCATTATTATTATGCTTTAATTTTAGCTGTGCTGAGTCCTTTATGCAGTATGTAGGCCTCTCTCTAGTTGTGGCACTGGGCTTAGTTGCCCATGGCGTGTGGGATTTTAGTTCCCTGCGCTGGAAGACAGATGCTTAATCAGTGGACCACAAGGGAAGTCCCGAAGCAAAGGTTTAGAGCAGCGTGAAATGCATCTGAACTTCTGCCATGATAGGATCACTAAATAAAACCTGAATTTCACATCCATATTTCCTCATTTGGCCGAAATATAAAAGATTATTACTGCCAAACTGTGCATAAGAATTGCGAGGCTATTTTTGAAAATGTTTCCCTTTAATAAGCTTATGAACAGTTAAGGGCAC
Organism: Raphicerus campestris; assembly: GCA_006410735.1. NCBI lineage: Eukaryota > Metazoa > Chordata > Mammalia > Artiodactyla > Bovidae > Raphicerus > Raphicerus campestris. The sequence continues at coordinate 1,010,317 of SJYW01012589.1, forward strand.
GCGATAGAAACAAGAGGCCCAACATCTTACTTGGTAGTGTTTTCTTTCCAATATGGTTTTAGGCTCCCTGTTTAAAGAAAGAGGTTTTACATTGTAGTTTGAACAACTCTTTCAAAGTGATGTATTTGCCTAAGCAGTAAGTATTTTTCTCTCACTTAAAAAAGCAAAATCAAATATTAATAACTTTCAATAATTAGGCGACCTTCACCTACTGTGAAAGGACTTAGTCTGGGATCAGTGGTATCCTTTCCTCTGCTGCTTCTGGGACTCTGCGTGTTGAGAGGGCTCACTAATTCAGAATATGAGAAAAAGCAAGAGAGAGTTACAGAGTATCAAAAAACCTGTTTACTTTTATTACTCCCAGTATTTGCATGTATCCGGTAATCATGTAGGGCTTCCCTGGCTTAGATGGTACAGATTCCACCTTATAGGAGGAGACTTGGGTTTGTTCTCTGGGTGGTAAGATCCCTTGGATAAGCGAATGAGACCCACCCCAGTATTCTTGCCTAGAGAATTCCATGGACAGAGGAGCCTGGCAGGCTGTGGAGTCACAAAGAGTCAGACACGACTGAGCAACTAACACTATCACATTTATCAAAATTCAGTAATAAAGCATCTTTTTTTTGGATTTGTTTGTTTATGTGTATGTTTAAATAAATATTAATAAATATATATAAATATATATCAGTGGTCCACTGATATATATTTATGTATTGTTTATTTATGTATTTGTTATTTATATGTTTATTTTTCGGCTGGATCCTGTGGCATGGGGAGTCTTAGTTTCCATACCAGAGATAGAAGCTGTGCCCCTACAGTGGAAGCAAGGATTCTTAACCCCTGGACCACCAGGGAAGTCCCACATACCTTAAGGATCAGGTGAAAACATTTTCAGTAAGTGATATGAAACTCTTTCCCTGGAAAGTAAGTAAGTAAACTCTTAAGCAGTTTAGGCTGTCCTGATCATGTCTTGCTTACACCATTTCCCTGGCAGATCTCTTCTACAAATAAAGCTCAAAGGTATCTTTTTTTTTTTTTAATTGGAGTATAATTGCTTTATAATGTTATGTTTGTTTCTGCTGTGCAACGAAGTGAATCAGCTATATCAAATGTATGTTTAGCGGAGGTTCAGCCGTAACAAGTATTTCTGAAGGCATTTTATGGCCTTTAGGCCAGCAAGACTATTCTCTGAGGCACGCTGGTCCAGCCAGGGAACTTGTGGGCAGGCTGACTCTTGGTTGGTCTTCATCCTGTGGTTTTGGAAACTACATGTCAGGACTGCGCGTGCGCTGTGGCATCGTTGGGGTAGGACCCTGTCCCCATGGAGTTTACAGGTTGGTGGGGAAGGTGCCTCTAAGCAAGCGTGCAAATAATTATGTGTCATTACAAATGGTCATAGTTGTCATAAAGGATTCCAACACAGTAAAGTGCTAAAAAACAAAGGGCGGGGGACACCCACTTATGATGAGAGGGTTGGGGATGCCCCAGCAAGGAGGCATCATTTGGACAGAGAGCCAAGGGTAGAGAAACAAGCTTGCATCTGGGGGTGGGGGCTCCAAGCAATAGGGCAGTGGGCACAGCATGCCCTTCTGAAGCGCTTACTCCTCCCTCCTGAAGACCCATTTTGCCATTTACCAACGAAAAGCAGCCTCTTCCTCTGGCCTTGAAATCTCAAAATTTGGACATGAGGTGATAAACTCGCTGGCTCTTGAAAGGCCAGAAATCATGGAGAGAGAATGATGGAGGGAAGAGCAGAAGCCTGATGGCACAGGAAGAACGGTCCTAGAATGCTGCTAGGAGAGCCCTGACTGTTAAAAAAAAAAAAGAAAGAAATCTGTTCTTATCATGAATCAGCTTTGTGGGCAAGACTAAATTAAGACTAGGTTCTTCCATTTCCATTTCTGGGGGCAAGCAAGCATGAGTTAATAGCCTTTTAAAAATAGAATGGAAATTCTACTGGGGCCATCAGGGAACAGAAGAGAGACGAGTGGGAACACACTGGCCATCTGATGCCAACCACACCCTCTTGAGTAAATCTGCGCATGGGCTTGTACCCCTTTATGCTCCTCTCAAATTTGACTAGCTTACACGGCTTCCTGAGCAGTCTATACAGCAGCTAATGATTTAACTTCCACTCTTCCGTGTTTATTTTAGTGTCAGATTTTTACGGTCAAGGTCATTCCGAAGATATGCACCTTCTTAGCCGTGCAAAGTTGGTCGATAGCCTCTATTATGTCTTCTATCTTTTTTTTTCTCTCTATTCCCAGGAGCCTGCCTCCTCTGTGAATCCTGTTCCTACAGGATGTCATGTTTTATTTTTTCCCTGCCCTTTGCCAAGTGGACGGCCAGCGTTTTAACCTTTTAGTACTCTCATCCTTTGAGGCGGCTTCCTGTTTCTCTGCTATCTTGGGAGCTCCTGCTGTTTGACTGCAGGGTTTACATATTCATAAATTCTGAACCTTTGACTCTTCAAGCAGGCCAGCTGTAGTGTGAGAGCTGTTTGTTATTCTTCAGTGTAGTTTTCTATTTTCACTTGCCAAGAAATACACCTGTGCTTGTATTTCTAGTCATTTCTGTTGGGATCAGTCTCCAGAAAACTAACAGAATCATGATGAAACCTGGTGGGATCATAATCAAACCCGGGCAGCCTATAAAATGCTCCGCAGGTCTGCCTGTGCGGAGAGGGCAGGGGCAGCTGGAGAGACAGAGGCATGCCCAGGGTCAGGTTTTGCCGCGCCTGCTAACTGTATGGCCTGGGGGAAGTTTTGTCACCTCCCCAGGCCTGTTTCTTTGTCTATATGATGATCATCTGGAGAGCTTCAGGTCCCTGACCCGAACAGAGGAGTTCCCAGCAAAGTGCNACCTCCTGGCTGCTCGCTATGTGACAGGCACTGCATAGGGGCTGTGGAGTTAGAGGTCAGAGATGGAGCAGGCAGCAGTTTCCAGCAAAGAATGCTGCGGAGCTCATGAGCAGACACCCAGTCCACACGGGGATCGGAGTGTCTGGGACTGAAGGAGCCACAGGGAATCCTTCCTAAAATGCGGCTGTCTTTGTGGACCTCTGGAGGACTTGAAGGAGTTAACCCGGGAGAGGAATCAGAAGAGCTTGCGCAGTCCTCTCAAAACAAATGCTGTGTTTCTTACATTGCTATCAGCAGAGTGAGGGGACAGAGATACTTGTAGGAGACCCTCCCATGTGCTGGGGGATGGCAGGCATCCTGCCTCAGGCACTAAACCTCAGTAGTATCTCCCCACCCCCAGCCCCCGACACATAACCAGTAGGACAGTCAAAAATGCCCCTTCCCATTCCTGAATGCGTACCCCACCACTCCATCAGGGGGGTTGGTGCCCTTCCCTATTCTGCTTAAAAACGCATGGTGGCATGACTTAGGAACCAGAGTGTGACTGGGGAGGCTACAACAAGGAAAAAAAATGAGGAAGGCAGAGGGCAGATCATAAATGGCCCTATATGGCCATCCTAAGAGGTTTATGTTCGAGCAGAGATGTCCTTGATTGGAGATAAGTAGACTGTACACAAAGGACTTTGAACTGAACCTGACACGGAATACACGGTCAGCAAATTTCACTTCTCCATCTCCCAGGGTCCCGCCAAGCCCAGTTCTATTAGCACCTCTCGTATTCTTATACGTGTGTACTGTTTGTCTACTTCCTGAGTGACCGCAACCGGCTGAGGACAGTTAGCTCTCTAAAGTCTATTCAACTGGAGGGAAACACTGGGGAGGGACAAGACGGCACCACGAAGTCTGCACGGCAGGCAGCAGACTCAGCCCCGAGGATCTTGGGCTCATCTCTGCTCTTGGAGCTTTACCCTCTGGCTATAGAAGCTCTCAATACAACTCCAACCCAGAAAGAAACGGTACCAACAGCCATGACCACTAGTCAAGGACTTAACCACTCCCAACTGCAATTGCCTGCTTACTCATCCGTCTCCCACTCTGGACTGTGATCTTCCTGAAGGCTGAGCCACCGTTCTGTTCTTCTCTGTATCCTCAGAGCCTGTTCAGTGCCTGGCAAATGCTAGATATTCAGTGATTGAGTGAGTAGGTGAAGCTTCTCTGACTGCAAGCCAGGCGACGGACCAAGGATCTCTCCCACTTCTTCACCATCCTGTGAGAACAGAGACTCACTCCAAATGTATGCCCCACAGTTTGGGTTGAGTGGAGGGAGATTAGGAGGAGGAGTCAGAAGAAATGATGTCAGAGGGGAGGACTAGATTTCAATGAATTTGGCTACTGGATTCATCACGGTCAATAAATTTCATCAGAAACACAAATGAGAGGAGAGTCCTATCTTAGGAAGTCAGGGACTGTTGTGATAGCCTGTCTTAGGAAAAAGACATTGTAGCTTGGAGTGGGATGTGCCTGCCTTTAGTTTCAAGAGTGGATTCTAATTAAATTGTAAACTTCTAGCAAACACCTATATATGAATGTTTATAGCAGCATTATTCATAACAGCCTAAAAAGTTGAAACAACCCAAATGTCCATAAATAAAATATCCATCTGCTTATCTGTACAATGGAGTATTTTTCAGCCATATAAAAGAATGAAGTGCTGATATAAGCCACATGGATGAACCTAGGAACTGTTCTGTAAGTGAAGTAAGCCAGACCCCTAGATCCACAATATTATATGATCCCATTTATGTTAGAGGCCAGAATAGGGAAATCTGCAGGGACAAAAGACTGAAGGCAGGAGAAGGGGACAACAGAGGATGATTTAGTTGGATGGCATGACCAACTCGATGGACATGAATTGGAGCAAGCTCTGGGAGTTGGTGATGGACAAGCAAGCCTGGTGTGCTGCAATCCATGGGGTCACAAAGAGTCGCATATGACTGAGTGACTGAACTGAACAATAGAGACAAAAAGTAGATTAGTGGTTGCTTAGGACTGTGGGTGGAGAAGGCAATGGCAACCCACTCCAGTACTCTTGCCTGGAAAATCCCATGGACGGAGGAGCCTGGTAGGCTTCCGTCCATGGAGTCTCGAAGAGTCGGACACAACTGAGCGACTTCACTTTCACTTTTCACTTTCATGGGTTGGAGAAGGAAATGACAACCCACTCCAGTGTTCTTTCCTGGAGAATCCCAGTGACAGGGGAGCCTGGTGGGCTGCCGTCTCTGGGGTTGCACAGAGTCGGACACGACTGAAGCGACTTAGCAGCAGCGGCAGCAGGACTGTGGGGGATGGGAAGGNAGAAGGAAATGGCAACCCACTCCAGTGTTCTTGCCTGGAGAATCCCAGTGACGGGGGAGCCTGGTGGGCTGCCGTCTCTGGGGTCGCACAGAGTCGGACACGACTGAAGCGACTTAGCAGCAGCGGCAGCAGGACTGTGGGGGATGGGAAGGTAGGGAATAACAGCTAAAGGGTACAGCTTTAAAAAGCTTATTCAATTGAGGTATAGTTGTTTTATAGTGTGGTGTTAGTTTCCAGTGTACTGCAAAGTGACTCAGTTATATTTTTTTCAGATTCTTTTCCATTATACTTCATTACAAGATGTATGCCATACAGTAGGACCTTGTTTAACTATTTTCCATCTGCTAATATATAAAATTGTGTGTGTATCTGCTAATCTCAGAGTCCTAATTTCTCTCTCCTTTGGTACCCATAAGTTTGTTTCCTGTCTCTGTGAGTCTCTTTCTGTTTTGTTAGTAAGTTTATTTGAATCCGATTTTAGATTTTATGTATAAGTGATATCACATGATAGTTGTCTTTATCTGGCTTATTTCGCTTAGGATGATCATCTGTAGGTCCGTCCATGTTGCTGCGGAGGACATTATTTCCTTCCTTTACAGCTGAGCTATGTTCTGTGGTGCATGTGTGTGTGTATAGGTGCCACTTCTTTCTCCGTCTGCCTGTCGATGGGCGTTTGGGCTGTTTCCGCGTCCTGGCTCTTGTCAGTAGTGCTGCTGTGAACACTGGGGTGCATGTATCCTTTCACACTAGAGTTTTCTCCAGATCAGTGCTCAAAAGCAGGATTGTAGGATCATATGGCGGCACTATTTTTAGTTTTTTAAGGAGTATCCATACTGTGCTCCATAGTGGCTATACCAGTTTGCATTCTCAGCAGCAGTGCTGGAGAGTGGCTTTTTCTTTACTCTTTCTCTTGCATTTATTGTTTGTAGACTTTTTAATGATGAAAACTGTACACGTGAAGTGGGTGAATTGTATAGGATGTGAATTATGTCTCAATAAAGCTGTTAAAATAAAGCAAAACTCCTAAAGCGGGTGTTAACCTGGGCTTTTGAGGACTGGGTCCTATGCCAGTTGGGGCACGTCTGTGCATTTTTCTGGATTTGTCAAGCTCACCAAATTCTTTGTGACCTTCCCCTCCTGCCCCTCTGCAGAGCTGAGTGCCCATTCACTGGGCTTGCTGCAATGCCTGATTACATGGAAAGAATTTAATGAATATTAATGTTATTAAACATGCAAATTCAGTTTTTATCATTTAAATAAAATAATTAGTGTCCACTTTTAAACTAGTAACTAACCAAGGAATAGAAAGCAATGCATTTCCCTGCTCCATTGCTATAGAAAGGGAATGATTATGGATTCCATTCTGATATATAGGATTTTTATATTCTGAAGTATTGTTTGTAATACGAAGACCTAACTTTTTATGTGGCTTCTTGTTGGTCATTTTTGTTACTAAAGCCTTTTCAGGATCAGTTAAATGATCTGATAGAGGAGTTATGTTAATATGTCAAGTTTGACAAGTTTCTAATGTTTGAGAACGTTGGGATCATCAGAAAAACAAAAGGCTCTTTTGTCTCCCTGAAATAAATATTGACTTACATGATTTTTTTCTGAATGATTAGAACGACAAAAAGCAGAGAAATATCATTTGCATGATTTGACTTTGAGGAACTGTATTCTATAGACCCTTTCCTGGGTAAGACCAAGAAGGGAAAAAGTAGAGCCTTGTTGAACTGGGCTGTTTTGCATTTTTTTAAAAACTGCATTGGTGTTTCAGGCTAGTTAAAAAATCTAAGGAAATAGATTTTTTTTTTCCTTACTAAGGGAAGTGAGTTTGTGCTCTCACACTCCACCCAGTCTTCTAAATTCGAACTTTTCCTACTGAGCTTCCCCGTGCTTGATTTCTTCCTGGGATCTTTCACTGCTGCATCCTCTTTCGCTTACTAGGCGGCACACCCTCTCTCCGGTTGGTAAGCCTGTCGGCTGCAGGCGCAGGGAGCTGTGCACAGACAGTCCTCCCCCTGCTAACCGTGCAGCCCGGTTCTGGTGATGGTGCCGCGGCCCAGCACAGGAGCGTGGAAACAGCTGACTGCTGACTCAGAGGGGAGCGCAAGCCACCCACGAATCTCATTGCAGCTCGCTGCTGCATCCCGATCCCATAATCCCTTGCTTGGTCTGCTGCAGTCTTTTCAACAGACGCTGAGTGAGAAAAAGATGTCCTGGGAGATAAAGGTTGACTGGTTTGAATACCGAAAGGGGTCTCCCACTTGTTAATGACCCAGAAACATCCCTGCCGACTTTCCTGAGCCTTCTCTTGTCTCCTCCATTTTTCTCTTCCTCTCTTCTGTTCATGAGCTGGCACATCACTCCATAGAGCAGAAGATATGCTGGGCTGCTGATGATGGCTGCACTGCATGGTAGGGAATTTTAACCAGTCTCTTTGCATGGTGCTTCCAAACTCCAGGCGTGAGCAGAAACGTGCATTGTTCTTTTGGGTGGCCGCGGGCTGCAGCGCCAGGTGGGGGAAGATGTCGTTCTTTGCCGTTCGTTAGTCTGTCTGCAGAAATGGGTAGGTCCTCGGTGTTCATACTGCTTAGTCTTAGCCCAGGTGAATGACTAATTCATCCTGCTGCCTCTGTGCTGGCGTTTGCCCCTCTCTTCTCTCTAATGGTGATGCTGTATGCTCTGTTAACTATCAGACAGAGGGAGACCCACTCTGCTTAAACAAAAGCATCAAACTAGCAAGACTAGGGCGATCATCATGCAAGATTTTTCTTATCAAGTTTCTAATGTGGTCTAACTGGATCTTTATTTTTACTAGTTTTATTTTAATGTGTATATAGGCCTATCTTAAATATAAGATTTTTTCCCTCAGTGCCCCAGGGTATAGGAGACCGTGTGATTCGACCCTCCCCCACCGTGTCCTCTGTTAGGGAGCCCTGGGGTTGAGAGCCACAGTTCCCAGTTGCCATTGGAAACCCAGTGATTCGTAATGCATGACTCGCCCCTCTGAATTCTGAATGCCATTGATGATCAGAAAATATGCAGGGGAACATTTGGGGCCTTTTCTGACTCTTTTTTTTTTTTTTTTTTTTTGCTGCCTTTGAAATAGACTCAAATCTGGGTGGAGTTCAATGGCAGCACTACATAGAAGAGGGGGAAAAAAATCTTGGGTTGGACCTTAGGTTTGCTTCCTTAAACAGTAGGCATCATTTCTGTATCCAAGAGCTGTTTGTGCATCGATGCCCCACCCTGCCATTATTACTTATTGAGGTAGGGGGGCAGGGGATTAGGAGAGCAAGTAGGAAGTCTATTAAATTGAAAATTGAATGTTAATTAGTAGATTTCTGAACCCAAAGATAAAATGATATTTCTGTCTTAAGAAAAGATGGTTTCACTATCAGCTTCAAGGAACAGGTCCATAGATTGAGACTGAGGCATTTTAAAAATTATTAGTTCACTTCTTTGGTTTAGATCACCTTGCAGTAGTCTTATTCCTCCTGAGTAAATCGTGAACGCTTTTTTGTTCTCGGCTTTGTTTTAATCAGACGGTGTAAGGAAAGCCATTTGTTTGCCCAGAATCTTGAATCGATTTCTTAAGTACTAGGATTCACTCTTGCCCACTGTGAACCTATTTCCCGGTGCCTTTCAGTATTTTTGGACAGATGCTTTGGCAGCATCCTTCCTAACCCACTGTGTTGTTAAATAATGCACGCCCCTCCAGAGCGAGCACACAATGAGAAGTTTCATGTGTGCTGTGGTGGAGAAAGCAGCTTTCTGTTGCAGAGATGTGAATAGTGGCCTTTCCTAAACTTCCAAGTGTTTCTGTCTAATTTTCATCTAGAAAGACACGAGGGGTTGGCATTGGAAAGGTTAAAACACTGCTGAATGTAAAAATGTTCTCTGGTAGAATGTGCTGTTTCAAGAAACAAGAAAACAGCGTATGTATAGCCTACACATTTTTAAATGGAGAATAAAATCTATACATATTTTCACCATAGTTAATGTTATAATCCTGGGATGACAATTTTTTTATTTATATGATAACAAAAGTTGAGTGATTTTGTTGCTTGTGAAATATGGTAAAAAAAATATTCTTTGTCTTACTAAAGTAAGAATGTCCTTCACTTAGATTTCTTTAGACATTAATTTCTCTAAACCCAGGACTTTCTTTTACCTACCCTTATTAAGTAGAAAAAAAATCCTAAATATGTAGCTATTTATTTAACTAAACTTAATTTTTAAGACTCCCTTGTGCTTTTTTTTCATTACCTCTCTGATAAAACTAAGACTTAAGCCAAATATTTATATGTATTATTGAGATGTATAGGAGAGAAATACTTCCAAACTTAAAAAATTGCCACAAATTTTTTGTCATTTTTTTTCTTTTAAAAAATGTGACCGAGTTACTTCTAATTGTGGTAAAATTCTCATTTGCACACACCTGTGATTATTTTTCAAAAAAAAAACTAATACCATCTGTGTCCTTTTGTTACATATATAAGAATTTTAGTGTAGATTTATAGGATCTGCTTTCTATTAGGGTTCTTTGAATATTATTATTATGCAGTTTATCAGAATTGACCAGATCAGGCTTCCTCGAAGAATTTGCAGATTCAGATTAGACCAAATACTGAGGAAAAAGAAACTCAATATAATTATTAAAATAACATCATTGGAGGAGATATTCATTCCTGCTTTTTACATGCCAGGCTCCCCTTTTCTACTTTACCCACTTCTGCCTTCATATTCTCTATTGAGAATTCCATTCTTCTAAGTGCTTTTATTACTATGATTGGAAACTTATTAGTTTAAGTAAACATTTATTCTAATCAACAACAGATTTAAATAATATGCTTCCAGGGGAAAAAAATGTTTTGCTGCTATATATGCCTGTGTCTTTTGAAGTTCCGATGTAGAATAGATGTCTCTTCTCCTTTCTCGCTAATCTCCTGGGGCTTAGGGCCCTGGCTGCCCTCTGCCTTTTCCCAGAATATTCAGCCTCTTTGTGTAGTCCCCAAGGAAAGCAAGGGAAGAGACTTGGCAAGGTGATGGATGTGGGGAGAGGAGACCCCACTCACCCTGACTGTCCCAGGGCACTGTTGGACGAATGTCAATTAGCTTGACCACTTAACACTCCCCATCACACAGACCCAGCCTTCCAGAACTTAGAAAACCCAAAGCAGAGCTTAAGAACTGACTCGGGAAGGTGAGTACTTTCACGAAGAAGGCAATGGCAAGTGTTGGCAAACTAAAGAAAAAGGTAGAGGAAACAGGCATAACTGTCATATCACAGATTGGGGGCTTGGCTTAAAAATCAGCTTCCATATGATCAAGCTCAGCAGTCTAAGGGAGCTGTCATACATCTGACCCTGGGAAGGAGAACCCCCTGGAAAGCTTGGGCACATGCCTCCCTGGAGACAGACGGTAAGGCGGATGGCTTCCTGAGGCCCCCTGCCCCACCTCCACACACATTCACATTCCTCCCATCAAGAAAGATACTGCATCTGGCTTTTCTAATTTACAAAATGGCCCATTTGGGATAGAGGCTTGATTGAACTGGAAATAGGTCACCCTGTTTTAATTTCACTGAAGATTGTCCTCTTTTCTTTCCTCCAGTTGAGTCCTCAGTAACAATGCAGATTTCATTGCAAGTGGATAACAATATGCTCATGAATTTGAAAAATTAAAAATACCTCATTTTTTGAATTGTATTTTAATCTGTACCTTGAGCTCCAGGTACCACCTGCTCTGGCAGGTAAAAGGTAATTTACTGTGAGTTTATAGATAATCCCAGTGGTTCAAGAGCTCCTTCCTATAAATGTAAAAGAAGACTTTTAACTTCTTGGGAAGTTGATTTAAGCACATCTGCACCATTGTCGTTGGTCCAAGAAAAAAAAAAGTAGCTATATTAATAAATAAATTCAGTTAAGTTCCACAAAGAGAAGCCATAATCCAGGAATGCCATAAAATTAAACAATGAAAATGGAATCTAGTGCCTTTAGGAAGACATATAATCAAATATGCTGCCGATTACCCACAAATCACATGTTAAAATTTGATTTTGCAAAGGATTCTTGACCTATTTCTCAACCATGTTTCTTAGACCAGCCAGACAAGCTTTCACCAATCTTCTTTCTCCAGAAGACGTTTTCAGTCTGCTTTCTCTTCTATCCTTTCTCCCTACTCTTCATCACTCTACTGTCAGAAATAAAGGGTTTGGATAGTTTTCTCATCTCAGTGGTATAATTTGGAGTGGGAGATATGGTTTCAACTTTGGAATTGTGGACGCAGGCATTTTTCTTTCCTTCATCTCCTATCAAATTCTTCTTTTCCACTTGGTTGTAATCTCCACCAAGTTGTAGATTTGAGAAAGTGAATCAGGCAAAATGCCAGAGAAGATGTGGGGAAGGAAATGCTGGGGCAGGATTTTTCTGTGCCCAAGGATTTTGTTATCTGATGGTTACATTGTTTTTACCCACACAAGCTGTGTTTAGTTGGCAAGTCCCCACTAACATGGAATTTATGTGTCAACCTTCCTAGATTTTTTTAATTTCCATGCATATGTGTCTTTAGTAGTTGTCAATTTCTTTTCCTGCATTTGTAAGAGTGTTCAAATATGTCACTAAATATTTAGCTTCTGGATCATGGCTTATGTTGCTAATCATTAGACTTATATGGGAAGGCAGGTAACGTCTGATTTCAAGTGAAAATGTTGAAATGCCCGGTAACAACCATGCTCTTCAGCTTGTAATTTAGCAAGTGCTGCTCCTTTCTGCTGGGACTGAGTCTGTTCCCGTGTTACACTTTCATTCAGTCCACTTACAAAAGTGTGTCAAGAGACTCGTAGACTTAGAGAACTAACTTGCTGGGGGAAGGATGGGGAGAAAGGATCCTTAGGGAGTTTGCGATGGACACGTACACACTGCTATATTTAAAATGGATAACCGGCAAGGACCTACTGCTTAGCACATGGACCTCAATGTTATGTGGCAGCCTGCATGGGAGTGATGGATACGTGTATATGTATAGCTGAGTCAGTCCCTTTGCTGTCCACCTGAAACTATCACAACATCTTAATTGGCTATACCCCAATACAAACTAAAAAGTTTTTTAAAATGTGTATACTGTGTACCAAGCACAGCTCTGGGTGCCGGGCAGAGCACCCAGATAAAAATCAGAGCACTCTGATTACTGCAGAGCAATCAGATAAAAATCCCTGCCTTGGGGAATCTTATGTCGTAGTGTGGGGGTGAGGTGGGCAGGAGGCAATATTTGCAATAAACACATCGCACCCTGTATTGGAAACCGACCAGGGCTAGGGAGAAAAACGGAGCAAGGACGGGGGTACTAAGTGCTAGTAGACCGGGGCAGGTATCAGTTTTAAACAGAGTGGGCAGACTGAGATGGGGATATTAAAGCAAAGACCTGAGTGGGGATCGAGCTCCGCTGTGAGCGGGACTGTTGGTTTTCCACCGGCAAGGACCCTCAGCTGCTCTCCTCACACAAGAGCTCTCACAGCTGGCTTGTGTCGGCACTACACTGGTGTTGGCTGTTGGTGTGGTTTTAAAATGGCTCGCTCTGCCCTGCCGTCCCTATCAGCTCCTCTCTGTCGGCCTCTTGTGAACAGAGGCAGCTGGTTCCTGCATCCTGAAGCATGCTGGCTCCTGCAGGGACAGAGTACAGCCAGGTGTGTTCATGTGTGTCCTGTGGATCCCCAGCCAAAGAGTAGTTCTGTATTCTGATTTTTATTACCATGTTCTTAATTTCTGCTGGTTATGTGTGTAAGAAGGATCTCAGACAGTTCAGAAACCAAGAAGGGGAAAGGAGAGTAGCTGAGAATCTAGATAAGTATTTACATGCGTGCATGCTAAGTCACTTCAGTTATGTCCAACTCTTTGGGACGCTATGGACTGTAGCCCACCAGGCTCCTCTGTCCATGGGATTTTTCAGGCAAGAATACTAGAGTGAGCTGTCGTGCCCTCCTCCAGGGAATCTTCCTGACCCAGGGATTGAACCCATGTCTCCTGTGGCTCCTGCATTGCAGGCGGATTCTTTACCCCTGAGCCACCAGGGAAGCCCAGTAAGTACTTACAGCTTTTCTAATCCAAGGAGACCAGAATCTGCAGTTGTGCCCAGACGCTTTGACGGAGAAAGGCTGTCAGATGTTTCGTGGATACTCCTTGTGGCATATTCAGATGGTTGGAAGCTTCCCACAGTGCTTACGAGTGCATTTTGTGCCTCTGTTTTTCTAAGCACATTCTCCCTCCAGGAGCAGTCAAATTTCTACTGTAGCTATCCAGTTATATTCAGGGAATGATCATTATCTTGGCAGAGTCTTGGTTTGGAGCTCTTTGGGGGTTGGAAACCTTTTGTGTTGATTCTGGGAGTCCTGAAAATCCAGAAGTCTTCAACAGCTCACTTGTGACAGATTGTGATGTTGTCATGATTTTAAATTACTGTTAATGAATAAACTTAATTTACCATATAAATTAACAATACTAACAAAGACTCCCTCTCACCCACTACAATAATTATCATGGAATTAAAGTGAAAAATAGAATGAAATGTTTTTTATTTCCTCTTTGGAGAATAAAAATGTCTGCTCAGGAAACTTCATTTAGTCAGCATAGATCATTTGATTAGAACAAATGTTTTTTTCTTGCCAAATTGCAAGTTTAAGGTTAAAAAAAAGAGTAAAATCCAGTTTGATGTTTTCTTTCTGCTTACTTCAGTACTCAACATGACTGAGTGTTTCAAAGAATATGCGCTTTGGCTTGACTGTGCTCAATGACATTATTATTATTTAGTCTCCACTGGCTATTTTCCTTTGTTTCAGCATGTCTCACTTCTCTCTTTGACTAAAGTTTTCCGCAGGCAAAAGGCAGGCAGAAGACATGGTGGGTGGGCAAGGACCATTTGATCCTGCTCCATTTCAACGTGAACATTTCCAAGAGCTATTCCAAATAAAAATCTTTTTAACTGGTTTTAACTGAAAAGTTTAGTATGATTTTTAAATTTTTATTAATTAATTTATTTTTTAAAAATTTAAATTTATTTGGCTACGCTGGGTCTTCGTTGCCACATGGGGGATCTTTAGTTGCGGCATTTGGTATCTAGTTCCCTAATCAAGGATTGAACCAGGGGCCCCTGCATTGAGAGCATAAAATCTTAACCCTTGGGCCGGCAGGGAAGTCATATTTATTTTTTAACTGAGGGATAGTTGCTTTACAGAATTTTGTTGTTTCCTGTCAAACCTCAACATGAATCAGCCATATAGTATGATTTTATATATATATATATAATGATTATATATATGTGTGTGTGTGTATATATATATATGGAACACTTGGTGTGTCATGCTTGCTCAGGGCCTAAACCAATCTTCTGTGTTGTTCCAGTGTAAGTGCTGCTGAAGTGAGAAGGCTATAATCTTTGTAAGTCACGCACACACACACCCTAGTAAACTGTTAAACTTGCTTACAATTAGCTAACATTAACTTATCAGATAAGGCAGAAAACTTGAAATCCGAACTGTCTGATTCACCGATTTTACCGGATGACCTTGGACAAGTCATTTAAACCCTCAGCTTTGGTTTCCTTATCTTGAGGCCAGACAAATCCATCCCTTCCCTATTCTTAGGGATATCTTAGGGATATCTTAGGGATGCAGTCAAAGAAAAGTAGATGATGTGCTAACCCTTTGAGCTCCTGAGAAAAGAGCTGCATTTCATCCAGTCAGTGGGTATCACTCTCTGCTCTGGTACTTTAATTCTATGAAAGTCTAGCTAATTAGATCTGTCACACCTACGCCGTTTAACTGATGCAGTGAGTTCCATTTGAACATGACACTTGTACAGCAGGTGCTTTTACAAGCCCATCTCTTTATTAATCATGCTCTTTAGAGAACTTACTCAGAAGGCACAGAGCTGGAAAATGGGGGTGTCATGTGTGTATCCGTTCTCCAATATATTTCTGCAGGAAAGTTGACATACTTCTTTAAAAGTTGATGATTCAGTGGAGAGAAAGAAGAAAAACCATTTGTACTTTTAAAATAACGTTTCTTTTAGAAAGTGTGAAATTGTTGATTCTGTGAACACAGGTCCTGGATCAAGTTAGAATGTTGTATGTAAACCAAGCTTCCATGGCACAGCCTTCTGAAAACCCAAGTCTAGGAGAGTTACAGTGGTTTAAAGGGTGAAAAGGTCATGGGTTTGGCATTCTGGCAAACTTCCTAACTGAGCCTCAGTTTAAACAATCCATAAGTACTTCCCTACTTCCCACCTAGGGTTATACATTTTTTTTTGAATAGAGCATTTCTATTGGGATTTAGGGCGGGAGCTNTGAAAAGGTCATGGGTTTGGCATTCTGGCAAACTTCCTAACTGAGCCTCAGTTTAAACAATCCATAAGTACTTCCCTACTTCCCACCTAGGGTTATACATTTTTTTTTGAATAGAGCATTTCTATTGGGATTTGGGGCGGGAGCTGGGGACACCTTGGCAAATATTAGACAATTAGTAAGTGAATTTGAGCTCAGCCTTGGTTCACCCCTGTGAGACAGAAGCAAATGGAGTTGTGTTTTAGGTTGTAATTCTTCCCTCCCCTATTCTTTCATAACCCTCTGCTTTCTTTGTTACCCTCTTCCAGTTCTCTTTTGCTGACCTGAACTCTCACATTTTGAAACCTCCTCTGGATTAATTCACTTCACTAGTCCCTCAGATACCCACACACGAACACCAACAGACATCGCTTAAAATAATAGAGACTGCCTCTAGCCTTTGTCCCTGCTTCATGACAAATACATATTAGTATGAAGCCTATAAACCTTTAGTTGTAAAGAAAATGCTCTGAACTACATATGAAGTTTTTATTGAAAACTTCTAATTATTCCATTCCTGCATATTAACAGTATATAGGCAGAGAGATGATATGGGGTGGGAAGTGGGAGGAGGATGCAGGATTGGGAGCTCGTATACACCCATGGCGGATTCATGTCAATGTATGGCAAAACCAATACGGTATTGTAAAGTAAAATAAAGTAAAAATAAAATTTAAAAAAGTATATAGGGAAGGAACCATTTTTCTTCTATACACTTAAGTTCATACCTGAAGCCTGTGAATTAACGTGGCAAAAGACAGATATCAGAAGAAAAAGATATATGCATTTTATTGATATTTCATTTTTTTTCAAGATAAAATATTTTGTTGAACTTTATCTATTTAATATTTTAAAATTTACATTGATAGGAGCTTCACAGAATAGAAGAGGCAGTTAGACCCAAGAGCTTATATACTATTTCAGTAAAGAACCACAAATTATGGAGAATTGAACAGACAAAGGAAAAGTTTGGACTCCTAGGGACAGTAAATTGTGGGACGGTGACCAGGATGTATATGGATAAGGGTTATTTAATCAAATTTGTTGTACAGACTCCACTCTGGTGATTAAGAGTTGTCTTCTCTTCCTGGTATTGAAGATACCAGGCACCTTTACAAATGGGAATGGGTGCCCTGCCTTTGTAGACAGATGGCAGAGAGAGAGAGAGCTCTTCTTCATCTGCTATTTCTCAATTGATTCCAGCTCAAAATAATCCTTATGTCAAAGTGACTTATTTGGAGGTGGCATATTTTGACCCCCTTTAAGTATAATAATTGAGAAAATACATTCTATCCTAATAAGACTATTCTATTTAATATAGACTATAATAGACTATATTTTAATAAGACTATATGTTCAGATATAGTCGAGGCTAAAGGCGTGAACAGGCAGAGCTATGTGAGTATCTATCCTTTCAGCTGCCCCTGCTCTGAAATCCAGCAAGATACCTCTTTTTTTTTTTCTTGTAGCAATTTAATTTTTGATACAAATTTTAAAGGTTACTTTCCATGTGCAGTGATTACAAACTATTGGCTACATTTCCCATGCTGTACAGTACATCCTCGAGCCTGTCTTTCCCCCAGAACTTTGTACTCTCCACTCCCCCATTGCTGTATCAATATGTACAGCCTCTCCCCTCACTGGTAACCACTGGTTTGTTCTCCATATCTGTGAGTCTCCCAGCAAGCTACCTTATTCTAACTTTTTTTTGTTTGCCTGGTGAACATATGATTATTTTATTGATTTACAAAATGGGCCCCTCACTGTACATCCTCTGTAACACTGCCAGTTGGTTACGCTGGGGTCACGACATGGAATTCTACCCATATTCAGAGCGCAGTGCCCCTAGCAAATAAAGCAATGATTGATTTGTATTTGCAGATTATTACATGTGTTTCCGTTTTGGTTTTTCTGTCTGACAGCAGCAGCGTGCAGGGTCAAAGACAGCCGGCCCCCCATGTCAGTGGTCTAGGATGGCCAGTGAAGCCACCAACATCCCAAGTCCTGTGGTGCGCCAGATTGACAAGCAGTTTCTGATTTGCAGTATATGCCTGGAAAGGTACAAGAATCCCAAGGTTCTCCCCTGTCTGCACACTTTCTGCGAGAGGTAAGCCTCTGTGCTCGGAGAAGGGGGTTTCACAGACTGACTTTCTACAACCTGCCAAAGGGTGCTGTCCAGAATTTTTCAGTTACCTATGGGAGATGATAAGTCTTTTGTGCTTCTGATAGACATCTAGAAATGTAATCATGAGTTGCAAAGAATTTACTTTCAAGGAACTATAAGCGGGAAGAAGCAATCCAATAGCTACTGATTTATTTCCGCGGGAGATGGAGCATTACATATTTTAAGATTCAGGTTTTTAAAACTTTTCCCTTTGTTCTTTGTGAAACCATTTTTGCCCTCATAGAGAATCTTTGATGAGGGCCAATTAAAAGTCTTCCCAGATGCTCAGATGGTAAAGGATCTGCCTACAGTTCAGGGGAAACCTGGGTTTGATCCCTTAGTTGGGAAGATCCCCTAGAGAAGGGAATGGCAACACTCTCCAGTATTCTTGCCGGAGAATTCCATGGACAGAGGAGCCTGGTGGGCTACGTCCATGGGGGTCGCAAAGAGTCAGACACAACTGAGTGAAGAGTTTATATTTACATAATGAAAAATGTATCATTTTCTCCAGCATAACAAATCAAGTAATATACATGGGTATATGAGGGGTTAGTTGAAAGGAGGGAGTTTTCTTCCAGAGATACTTTAGAAGACACATACTAATGGTGTATTTGAACATGATGACGTTTCACATGAAGAAATATATGTGTGTGTGTGTGTGTGTGTGTGTGTGTGTGTGTGTGAGAAATAACTGTAAATTACCTGAATATTCNGCTGGGGTCACGACATGGAATTCTACCCATATTCAGAGCGCAGTGCCCCTAGCAAATAAAGCAATGATTGATTTGTATTTGCAGATTATTACATGTGTTTCCGTTTTGGTTTTTCTGTCTGACAGCAGCAGCGTGCAGGGTCAAAGACAGCCGGCCCCCCATGTCAGTGGTCTAGGATGGCCAGTGAAGCCACCAACATCCCAAGTCCTGTGGTGCGCCAGATTGACAAGCAGTTTCTGATTTGCAGTATATGCCTGGAAAGGTACAAGAATCCCAAGGTTCTCCCCTGTCTGCACACTTTCTGCGAGAGGTAAGCCTCTGTGCTCGGAGAAGGGGGTTTCACAGACTGACTTTCTACAACCTGCCAAAGGGTGCTGTCCAGAATTTTTCAGTTACCTATGGGAGATGATAAGTCTTTTGTGCTTCTGATAGACATCTAGAAATGTAATCATGAGTTGCAAAGAATTTACTTTCAAGGAACTATAAGCGGGAAGAAGCAATCCAATAGCTACTGATTTATTTCCGCGGGAGATGGAGCATTACATATTTTAAGATTCAGGTTTTTAAAACTTTTCCCTTTGTTCTTTGTGAAACCATTTTTGCCCTCATAGAGAATCTTTGATGAGGGCCAATTAAAAGTCTTCCCAGATGCTCAGATGGTAAAGGATCTGCCTACAGTTCAGGGGAAACCTGGGTTTGATCCCTTAGTTGGGAAGATCCCCTAGAGAAGGGAATGGCAACACTCTCCAGTATTCTTGCCGGAGAATTCCATGGACAGAGGAGCCTGGTGGGCTACGTCCATGGGGATCGCAAAGAGTCAGACACAACTGAGTGAAGAGTTTATATTTACATAATGAAAAATGTATCATTTTCTCCAGCATAACAAATCAAGTAATATACATGGGTATATGAGGGGTTAGTTGAAAGGAGGGAGTTTTCTTCCAGAGATACTTTAGAAGACACATACTAACGGTGTATTTGAACATGATGACGTTTCACATGAAGAAATGTGTGTGTGTGTGTGTGTGTGTGTGTGTGTGTGTGTGTGTGAGAAATAACTGTAAATTACCTGAATATTCTTTCTTGAATAGTTTTTTCCATTGAGTTAACCAGTTTTCAAAATATATTTTTACCCTCATGTTCAACTTACCCCATCAGCAATTAGGCATAAAAAATGTTGTTGGTAATTAGTTTATCTGTGATTTAATTTTAGTATTTCCCTAGTAAGTTGGCATATTTTTCTTAACAAATGTTAATTATGTGTTATAGCATTTAGTGAGTGCATTTTCTTTTATTATTTAATACACATAGTTAAAATTCTCTACCTCCTATCATAGAACAGAAAATTGCTGTTTTCAGTGACTTCAAATCAATGCTAATTACATTTGCCATCCAGTTTAATGTACATTTGTTGTCTCCGTGAACATGCTTTGAGTTGATTTCCTTTGGAAAGTCTCGATTACAACAGGACAGCCACACCCTTGGTGGTGACGGATGGATGAGAAAGTGGATTTGCTACTGGTGGTTGTGGTGTTCTGTTCTGCTTTCTTTGTTTTGGGTTGTTTTGTGTGTGTGTGTGTGTGTGTGTGTGTGTGTGCGTGCATGCACACAAGTACCTGTACAGTTTTTTGTTTGTTTTCAGCGGTGGTATATAGGGCACTGATACTTTGTACTTTATTCATAATTTTATAATTAAGAACATAATTTCAGGTACTGAGTACTTTGTAATTCATATTCCAAAATGGCAACAAGGAGAGTGATTTTTCTCCCTGANTGTATCCCATCCCCATTTCAAACAAAGCGTTTCCACTTCGACGTGTTTTTAATATCTGTAGTCTGCTTATGATCTTGTATGTACAGAGTTTCAATGCTAACAAGAACAAAAAGTGACATCTTTCTCCCAATTTGTGTAAAATTCCACAAATTCTTGAATGCCATACCAGCTACTCTAGGCCAATGCTTCTTAACCTCAAATGGGAGTATACATTGCCTGGGAGTCTGATTCATCACACCTGGAGTGGGCCCTATGAGTTGGAGTCTGCATTTTTTCCAAGCTCCCTGGTAAGGCCAGTGATGCTCACCATGGACCATACTTTGCTTGTGTGGCAAAGCTCTTGGAAACAGTTCCAAACTAAACTAAACTAAACTGAAGTTGCTCAGTCACGTCTTGATTCTTTGTGACCCCATGGACTGTAGCCTACCAGGCTCCTCTGTCTATGAGATTTCCCAGGGAAGAGTACTGGAGTCAATGCGATTTTTCCTTGAGCATCATTTGTCCAGATGGCTGACCCGTCCAATGTAACATGACTTTTTCTAGCGAAGGAGACCACAATGAAAGTTTATGCAGAGCACCTTTGTACCTACTGCAGGAGCCCTGCTCTGCTGACAGCCCCGCTTCTCTTCCTGGACAGGTGCCTGCAGAACTACATTCCCGCCCACAGCTTAACCCTCTCCTGCCCGGTGTGCCGCCAGACCTCCATCCTGCCCGAGAAGGGGGTGGCCGCGCTCCAGAACAACTTCTTCATCACAAACCTGATGGACGTGCTGCAGCGATCTCCAGGCAGCAGCGCTGAGGAGTCCTCCATTCTGGAGACCGTCACCGCCGTGGCTGCAGGGAAGCCTCTGTCATGCCCAAACCACGATGGGAATGTAAGTGAGGCCCTGCGAGCGCAATCCTGACTGAGGGGCGGCTTGACCGGGGAGGCTTGGGGCAATCAGAGGGTATCAACTCTGAAACAGGACTCCACCTGGAAAAGGAGTGGCTAACAATGCCTTTACCATCCTCAGATTATTTTACCTGCTTCCTTTCTCTGACCAAATTTATGTAAA
The DNA here is from genome assembly GCA_006410735.1 of Raphicerus campestris. Classification (NCBI taxonomy): domain Eukaryota; kingdom Metazoa; phylum Chordata; class Mammalia; order Artiodactyla; family Bovidae; genus Raphicerus; species Raphicerus campestris. The sequence goes on from SJYW01012589.1 coordinate 1,031,619, forward strand.
TAATAAAATCAATCTTCATTGTGTCCACTTTGCACTAATTGTTGGTTTCCCCAGGAGGGCAAACTCACAACTATTTGCCAGCTGGGCATACTTTGACCCACAGAAATGTCTGTGTTATAAATTATGGATAGAGATTAAATAGTAGATAAGTTCTGCAAACTGAGAATGATTATTAGAATGTTACAGTGTTTTATTTTTCTTGTGAGGGAAATTTTTCTCATGCTCCATTAGATCCTATTACTTCATCATAAATAATCTGAAGTTATGTGAATCCCTGATTAGAGATTATAGAATGGAGTCCAGACTGTGTCCTGCTACCAGCAAGCATAGCAACTGTTACATATCCAGGAGGACCTGTGTGTTCCATCAAAAGAGGAGTCACAGGAGCTGCGTAGCCTAAAGAGGCAGCATTGCACAGCAGCTCACAGCCAGCTGATTCAAATCCTGCTCTGCAACTCATTTCCTATGTCAGCTTTGGCAAAGCTTTGACAGATTTACTAAACTCTCTGTTCCACTTCCTCATTGGTAGAAAGAAAATAATAAAAAAAATACTATTACTACCATACAGAATTAAGTAGAGAATTAAATATTTAAGTCCTAGAAAATAGACAGTAAGCTCTCGATAAATATTAGCTATTAAAATTATTTCTAATTAATGATGGCTTCCCTGGTGACTCAGACAATAAAGGGTAAAGAAATCTGCCTGAGATGTAGCAGATGTGGATTCAATCCCTGGGTTGGGAAGATCCCCTGGAGAAGGGAATAGCCACCCACTCCAGTATTCTGGCCTGGAAAACTGCACGGCCAGAGGAGTCTGGCAGACTACAGTCCATGGGGTCACAGAGTCAGACACCACTGAGCAACTAACACACATGCACAATGACTTATTTCACTTTCCAAAAACATAGTGACCACTTCAAAAGTGTGTGAAACTGGGACTTCCATGGCGGTCAAACGGCTAAGACTCTGAGTGCCCAGTGCCAAGGGCTCTGGGGGCAACTCATGGTCCCACGTGCTACAACTGAAAAACAAGATTGCCCACGCTGCAACAGAGATGGCGCTCCCAAGTGCCGCAGCTAAGCCCTGGGCCAGCAACAAATGGATAGATAGATAAGTTGTCTTTAGAGTGTTGCAGACTGCAACTGAGGCAGCAGAGGTTGTTAGCAAAGCAACAACTACGAGCCTTAGCTAGTAATTGTTCGTTTCCCTCTCACACCGCTCTCTTCCCTCCGGGCCTCAGTCTTACTGGCCTGCTAGAACCTGCCGAGTGGTTTCCCACCTCTGACCCTTTACGCCTGGAATGCTCTTTGCCCTGTTTATGTGGCCAGCTTATTCTCACCCTCTGTGCCTCAGCTCAAGCTCTCCGCCACAGAGCAGTCCTGTCTGGCCCACCATCTGAGGCCGACTGCGTCTGACTCCCAGCTACCCGCCAGCTCGCCACTGTCTGGTTTCCTTCATGACATCCTCAGAGTTCTGCCTGCCTCCGTCTGTGAATTTGCTGGCTCTCCTTAGAGAGGGAGCTTCCAGAGGGAGAGGCCGTGTTGCTCATCATACCGCTGGCAGTAAGCACAGCGCCTTACACGTGAAAGCGTACGTATCGAAAGAGCCCAGCCAGATGAGGAAGAGCAAAGGCTACTTCCTCAGCACGTGCTGAAACAGAGAGCAGGACCATCACGTGTGTTCCGTCAGAGCCAGGCCGACGAGTGGGAAAGGTGGAGGCTTCACGTGTGCCCTGAGGGGGAGTGGCTCGCTGGGGAGGCTTGGGGGGAGGCCCAGTGAGAAGGGGTCACTCTGTGTGACTGCTCGGGCTGCAGCTCTGACTTTCTCTGCTTGGTCCTAAGTTGAAGGCAGAGACAAAAATTACAGAAGCTGTCAGTTATAACTCCTAGCCTTGGAGGGCCAGTTGTTGCAGAAGTTATCATTTAGCTTGTGGGATTATTGCCAGAGAAGCAGTGTGACTAATAGAAGCCTGGCCTCCTGAGTTGTTTTCTTGTAGATACAGGGGTTGGTGTGGGTTGTTTCCTGTGGATACAGGGGTTGGTGTGGGTTGTTTCCTGTGGATACAGGGGTTGGTGTGGGTTGTTTCCTT
>SJYW01012589.1:1037949-1053632 GCA_006410735.1 Raphicerus campestris
CAGGGGTTGGTGTGGGTTGTTTCCTTGGAGATGCAGGGGTTGGTGTGGGTTGTTTCCTTGATGATACAGGGGTTGGTGTGGGTTGGTTCCTTGGAGATGCAGGGGTTGGTGTGGGCTGTTTCCTTGATGATACAGGGGTTGGTGTGGGTTGTTTCCTGTGGATACAGGGGTTGGTGTGGGTTGTGCATACAGGGGTTGGTGTGGGTTCGTTCCTTGGAGATGCAGGGGTTGGTGTGGGTTGTTTCCTTGATGATACAGGGGTTGGTGTGGGTTGTTTCCTGTGGATACAGGGGTTGGTGTGGGTTATTTCCTATGGATACTGGGGTTGGTGTGGGTTGTTTCCTGTGGATACAGGGGTTGGTGTGGGTTGTTTCCTATGGATACTGGGGTTGGTGTGGGTTGTTTCCTTGTGGGATCAGGGGTTGGTGTGGGTGTTTCCTGTGGAGTCAGGGGTTGGTGTGGGTTGTTTCCTTGGAGATGCAGGGGTTGATTTCCTGGGCAGATTGCTGTCCGAGTTCTGTTCTCACATGGTCCAGCCACTGTGCATTGTAGTGTTCAGTTTCTCAGAAGCTAATAGTATATATTTTTGAACAAGTGACCAGACACCATGCTTGGTTTCTCACACATTTCTTTGGGTAAAGTAGGTATGGTTACTTTCGCTTTACAGATAAAGAAACTGAGGATTGACCAGTTTAAGTCACACAGCTAGTTGACACATGATAAATGCTAGACTCGGAGGAAATAGCATCCTGAGTTTTTTGGTAGTCAAAACAAGAGAGACACTGTGTATTACATTTTAAATTATCTAATTGAAAGCATACCAGGCTCTCAATAACTATAGATTTTTGTGCACTGTACTCCAAGGGAGCGTTACTATGTAAATTTTGTAAACGGAACTTGAAGGGTGCCTTCTTATAACCACAGCTCTTAGTGAATGCTAAGACTGTCTCCTCCTGGGGCGCATATTCTAAATACTAGTCCGAGAAGGTGTCTCTAGCACACACAAGAGTTTCCTTAAAGTGTAGTCCAGGCAAGGAACTTTCTGGAGATCTGACTTGATAGAGAAGCACAGTTTTAGAAACATTAGGAGATTGCTGTAGACATGGTCCAAAATGGGATGTAAAAGACAGTCGTGTGGAATGATAAATAATGGTAGCTAAAAAGATTACATCACTAAGGAACGCCAAGCGTGTCATGGAATTCAGGAATGAGCTCCCAGCGCAGCACAACTGGAGCGTGGTGATGCGCCTGTGTGGCAGAACACTAGTCAGCCACGGAATACAGGGCTGAGCCTGGAGAGAAACTGTGATGCACTGGGGGTGTCTTCAAGGACAACTGGAGCATGGCGATGCGCCCGTGTGGCGGAACACTAGTCAGCCACGGAATACGGGGCTGAGCCTGGAGAGAAACTGTGATGGGCTGGGGGTGTCATCAAGGACAACTGGAGCATGGCGATGCGCCCGTGTGGTGGAACACTGGTGAGCCACGGAATACGGGGCTGAGCCTGGAGAGAAACTGTGATGGGCTGGGGGTGTCATCAAGGAAAGGTCTCGTCTAAACTCCATGGGTAGTGGGTTCTTTACCTTTGGTGCCACCTACCCCCCCCCACACACACACACAAATAAAAAGGCATACACTAAAATCTGTTGAACTAAGCTATTAAGATGGTGAGAATTTAAGCAATTCAAACTGATTATATAAGTCACTTAAAAAAATTATTTCACACCACAATGAACTAAAATTACATTAGTAACATGTTATAAAGGGACTTCAAATCTTTTTAAAAAGCTTATAATTATTTAACCAAAGAAAATAGAAAAATTAAGACTATTTACAAAATATTGAAAGTGGAAACTTTATTAAATGTACAAGATAAAGTCATATCTATACTCAGAGAATTTTATAGGTTTAAGTATTTCCTTTTATTTAAAAATATTCCATTTCAAGAAGTTAGGAAAAGAACAATAAAATAAATATATGGAACACAAAAGAAACTAAAATAATAAAGACAGTTCGAAAATCCTGAAACAACTGTGTTGATGAATAAATCCAAAGGCTGAATTTTTTACTAATTAAATAATTTGATAGAGCACCAAACAGTAAATATAAATTAATTGAGACTAATAAAGAGATAAAAAGATTTTAAAATTAGCAAGTCAATTCTCTGCTAAAGACTAAGATATTGAAAGCCTAAATGAAATAGATAATTATCTAGGAAACTACAAATGATCAAGAAAACCCAAGTTGACCTAAAACTTCAAAAAAAAAAAAAAAGAAAAAGAAAAAGAAATGGTGAAAGTTAATTTAAAACTGAATGCTTTCAGGACTTTCCTGGTGGTCCAGTGGCTGGGACCCTGCCCTCCCAGGTGGAGGTTGGGGAGCAGTGCAGGAGTTGGGATGGGGCAGATCCCTGATGGGGAAACTAGATCCCATAGGCAACCACTAAGACCCAGTGCAGCCAAGTAAGTAAAAATATTAAAAAACAAACAAACAAACACTGAATGCCTTCAAACTTGTATAAAACAGACATGATTCTGATTCATAGTATGTATACTTCTGAACCATAAAAAAGGTAGGGAGCTCCCAAATTCACCTATGACATACTCATAACTCTTGACACCAAAAACCTTGAGTCACTTAAGTTTATGAAAGTAGCTGTACAATTCTTATTTAAATACCCCAGCAAACTTTTACCATGTAAGAGCACTTATTAAGAAAAATATGAATATCACAAAAGAAAATGAACACAGAACTTTAAGAAAGTCAGAAGAAATATGAACATTTGATAACTGTAGGAGTAAATAAATGTTAAATGTCACAAATAATTCTTCAAGATTGTTTTCTGATCATGCCTAAGCAATAGAGACCCTTGGATGCCACAGGCTGCTCAGAAGCTCTCAGAGATGCTAATTCCAGCAAAGGTAAAGAAGCCTTTGGGTGAAACTTTCCCTTGTTTCTCTACCAAAAATATCACATCAAATCACATTGAAAATTAACTCTAAAGAGTCAGATCCTCCTGGAGGTGTTTTGAGCACTTTCTCCATGCTAGGTCATTATGATTCTTTGGACTCATAAGATGTGTAAACCAGCAAGAGGCCTTGGAAAATTAACTGCGCTTCTTTAATCATTCTGTTGTTCCATCATAGGAGTTCACTGTCGCTGCTTTGAAACAGGGGTCCTCATTGCATATTCAAGCCAAATGCATGCAATATTACAGATAATTGGCTGCAGTTAATTGCCCTGGGTAAATCTTTAAAAACAATTCAAGCGTCTGAAGGTTAATAAAATTGGGTAATTAACAATGAAGCAGGATGTTGCCGTCATAAACTGCCTGGTGCTGGTTAGCACATGTGGATGAAAGCCTGTCATTTACTTTAAGTGCTGTGACACTGTCTTCTAATTCAACTGCCACCGCTGCATTGTTCAGATACAAAGAAAAATAGGGGTAATGGTCAGTGATTTAAGAGGTTCTGTGCAGCACTTAAACCAGACATTTGAGCTCATGCCTTAAAGTCCCAAAGCACGAATAATCCTTAAGCCCTGTTGTTGCTGGCTTCAGTGCCTTACTAAGGAGGATGTTAAGAGGTGTGAAGGAGAGCTCCTCATGAAGGATGCCTTGCCAACAATCGGCCCCCACTTCCAAAAGCCTCTGGGTTGGCTGCAAGGCCCTGATCATCCTTTACAGCTCATTATTATGCATTTAGTCCTGCCACTCTCTCTTCTAATGAACCCAAACGTTGACTACCTGTCAACAACCACAAGCTCATCCAGCCCACCCAGCGCTGGGGAGCACCAGGGTTATCTCACCCAAGATGGATGAGCTCCGCTGGGTCGCTCACTCCTACAATGAGGTCTCAGCTTGAGTCAAAGCTGTCAGAACCAAGGACAAGCATTAGAGAATAACTGGTTGTTGATGTTTCAAACTGATTTCAAGGCCTTTGCTTCCCAGGAAACAACTAGGACTCGGCACCAGGGACAGTTACTCAGGTCTGCTGCTGTCTCTTCAAAGAGACAGATCTTAAAAATTGAGGTAAAAATCACTTAACATAAAATTCAACTTTCTAACTACTTTATTAATTTTTTAGATTTTTACTTGATGTGGATCTTTTTTAAAAGTCTTTACTGAATTTGTTACAATACTGTGTTTTATGCTTTGTCTTTTTGGCCAAGAGGCATGTGGAATCTTAACTCCCTGACCAGTACCCTCTGCATTGGAAGGGTTGACCGTTGTATCGCCAGCGAAATCCCTATGTCCATCACTATTTATTTTGGCTGCACTGGATCTTTGTTGTGGCAAGCGGGGGCTACTCTTCATTGTGGGGCGGGGGCCTCTCACTGCGGTGGCTTCTCTTGTGGAGCAGTAACTGCAGCGCGTGAGCTCAGCTGACCCACAGCACGTGGGATCAGACCCACAGCCCAGGGATCAAACCCACAGCCCAGGGATCAAACCCACACCTCCTCCATTGGCAGCTGATTCTTTACCACTGAATCACCACTCAAGTCCTTAGTATATTAAAAAGGCTGTGCAAACATCACTACTATCTAATTCCAGAAGATTTTCATTATATCCTCCAAAGAAACTGTACCTGTTAAGCAGCCATTCTCCATCCCCTCCCCACCACCCCAACCCTTGGCACCCGTCACCCGCTTTCTGTCTCTAAGGAACTGTCCATTATGGACATTTTGATATAAATGCAGTCCTACAATATGTGGCCTTTTGAGTCTAGCTTCTGTCATTTAGCATAATGTTTTCAAGGTTCATCTATATTGTAGTGAATATTAGAACATCATTCGTTTCTTTATGGCTAAATAATTTACCGCAACTCATTTATCCATTCATGAGTTGATGGATATTTGGGTTGTTTCCACTCTCCGCTTTGAGCTGTTATGAATAAAGCTGCTGTAAACAGTCATGTACAGTTTTTGTATGTACATACATTTTCAGTTCTCTTGCTGGGTCATATGGTAGAGCTGAACACCAGCAAAGCATGAGAGTTCTGATTTTCCATATTCTTANCCAGGTGGAGGTGGGGGAGCAGTGCAGGAGTTGGGATGGGGCAGATCCCTGATGGGGAAACTAGATCCCATAGGCAACCACTAAGACCCAGTGCAGCCAAGTAAGTAAAAATATTAAAAAACAAACAAACAAACACTGAATGCCTTCAAACTTGTATAAAACAGACATGATTCTGATTCATAGAATGTATACTTCTGAACCATAAAAAAGGTAGGGAGCTCCCAAATTCACCTATGACATACTCATAACTCTTGACACCAAAAACCTTGAGTCACTAAGTTTATGAAAGTAGCTGTACAATTCTTATTTAAATACCCCAGCAAACTTTTACCATGTAAGAGCACTTATTAAGAAAAATATGAATATCACAAAAGAAAATGAACACAGAACTTTAAGAAAGTCAGAAGAAATATGAACATTTGATAACTGTAGGAGTAAATAAATGTTAAATGTCACAAATAATTCTTCAAGATTGTTTTCTGATCATGCCTAAGCAATAGAGACCCTTGGATGCCACAGGCTGCTCAGAAGCTCTCAGAGATGCTAATTCCAGCAAAGGTAAAGAAGCCTTTGGGTGAAACTTTCCCTTGTTTCTCTACCAAAAATATCACATCAAATCACATTGAAAATTAACTCTAAAGAGTCAGATCCTCCTGGAGGTGTTTTGAGCACTTTCTCCATGCTAGGTCATTATGATTCTTTGGACTCATAAGATGTGTAAACCAGCAAGAGGCCTTGGAAAATTAACTGCGCTTCTTTAATCATTCTGTTGTTCCATCATAGGAGTTCACTGTCGCTGCTTTGAAACAGGGGTCCTCATTGCATATTCAAGCCAAATGCATGCAATATTACAGATAATTGGCTGCAGTTAATTGCCCTGGGTAAATCTTTAAAAACAATTCAAGCGTCTGAAGGTTAATAAAATTGGGTAATTAACAATGAAGCAGGATGTTGCCGTCATAAACTGCCTGGTGCTGGTTAGCACATGTGGATGAAAGCCTGTCATTTACTTTAAGTGCTGTGACACTGTCTTCTAATTCAACTGCCACCGCTGCATTGTTCAGATACAAAGAAAAATAGGGGTAATGGTCAGTGATTTAAGAGGTTCTGTGCAGCACTTAAACCAGACATTTGAGCTCATGCCTTAAAGTCCCAAAGCACGAATAATCCTTAAGCCCTGTTGTTGCTGGCTTCAGTGCCTTACTAAGGAGGATGTTAAGAGGTGTGAAGGAGAGCTCCTCATGAAGGATGCCTTGCCAACAATCGGCCCCCACTTCCAAAAGCCTCTGGGTTGGCTGCAAGGCCCTGATCATCCTTTACAGCTCATTATTATGCATTTAGTCCTGCCACTCTCTCTTCTAATGAACCCAAACGTTGACTACCTGTCAACAACCACAAGCTCATCCAGCCCACCCAGCGCTGGGGAGCACCAGGGTTATCTCACCCAAGATGGATGAGCTCCGCTGGGTCGCTCACTCCTACAATGAGGTCTCAGCTTGAGTCAAAGCTGTCAGAACCAAGGACAAGCATTAGAGAATAACTGGTTGTTGATGTTTCAAACTGATTTCAAGGCCTTTGCTTCCCAGGAAACAACTAGGACTCGGCACCAGGGACAGTTACTCAGGTCTGCTGCTGTCTCTTCAAAGAGACAGATCTTAAAAATTGAGGTAAAAATCACTTAACATAAAATTCAACTTTCTAACTACTTTATTAATTTTTTAGATTTTTACTTGATGTGGATCTTTTTTAAAAGTCTTTACTGAATTTGTTACAATACTGTGTTTTATGCTTTGTCTTTTTGGCCAAGAGGCATGTGGAATCTTAACTCCCTGACCAGTACCCTCTGCATTGGAAGGGTTGACCGTTGTATCGCCAGCGAAATCCCTATGTCCATCACTATTTATTTTGGCTGCACTGGATCTTTGTTGTGGCAAGCGGGGGCTACTCTTCATTGTGGGGCGGGGGCCTCTCACTGCGGTGGCTTCTCTTGTGGAGCAGTAACTGCAGCGCGTGAGCTCAGCTGACCCACAGCACGTGGGATCAGACCCACAGCCCAGGGATCAAACCCACAGCCCAGGGATCAAACCCACACCTCCTCCATTGGCAGCTGATTCTTTACCACTGAATCACCACTCAAGTCCTTAGTATATTAAAAAGGCTGTGCAAACATCACTACTATCTAATTCCAGAAGATTTTCATTATATCCTCCAAAGAAACTGTACCTGTTAAGCAGCCATTCTCCATCCCCTCCCCACCACCCCAACCCTTGGCACCCGTCACCCGCTTTCTGTCTCTAAGGAACTGTCCATTATGGACATTTTGATATAAATGCAGTCCTACAATATGTGGCCTTTTGAGTCTAGCTTCTGTCATTTAGCATAATGTTTTCAAGGTTCATCTATATTGTAGTGAATATTAGAACATCATTCGTTTCTTTATGGCTAAATAATTTACCGCAACTCATTTATCCATTCATGAGTTGATGGATATTTGGGTTGTTTCCACTCTCCGCTTTGAGCTGTTATGAATAAAGCTGCTGTAAACAGTCATGTACAGTTTTTGTATGTACATACATTTTCAGTTCTCTTGCTGGGTCATATGGTAGAGTTGAACACCAGCAAAGCATGAGAGTTCTGATTTTCCATATTCTTACCAACACTTGTTTTTATCTGATTTGTTGAGTCTAGCCCTCCTAGAGGAAAAGGCAATGGCACACCACTCCAGTAGTCTTGCCTGGAAAATCCCATGGATGGAGAAGCCTGGTGGGCTGCAGTCCATGGGGTCGCTAAGAGTCGGACACAACTAAGCGACTTCACTTGCAATTTTCACTTTCATGCATTGGAGAAGGAAATGGCAACCCACTCCAGTGTTCTTACCTGGAGAATCCCAAGGACAGAGGAGCCTGGTGGGCTGCTGTCTATGGGGTTGCACAGAGAGGGACACAACTAAAGTGACTTAACAGCAGCAGCAGCAGCCCTCCTAGGTGCTGTGATGTCTCATTGTGGTTTTGATTTGCGTTTTTTTTAGTGACTAATGATGAAAGTATTCTCCTGTGAAAACTCGCCATTCATTTATCCTCTTTGAAGAAATGTCTATTTAATTCCTTTGACAATTTTTGAATTGGGTTCTTGAGTTACAGGGTTTTTTAATATGTTCTGGGTATTGCATCCTTATCAGATGTATAACTAGGAAATATTTTCCCCATTCCTTTTACGTTTCTGTTACTGCCCTTTGATATACAAGTTTTTGATTTGATGAAGTCCAATTTATCTTTTTTTATTTTGGCTTGTGCTTTTGTGTCATATCCAGGAATCTGTTGCCAAGTCCAAGGTCATGAAGAGTTAACCCTATCGGTTTTTTCCCAGGATTTTTATAGTTTTAGCCCTTACATTTAGGTTGTTAATCTATTTTGAGTTAATTTTTATATATGCAGTGAAGTAAGGTTTCAGCTTCATTCTTTTACATGTAGATATCCAGTGGCTTTGACATTATTTCTTGAAAAAACTGTTTCCGTCATTGAGGGGTCTTGGCATCCTTGTGAAGAATCAATTGACCATAAATGTATTGTTTTACTTCTGAACTCTCAGTTCTATTCCATTGATCTATATGCCTGTTCTTATGCTGGTAACACATAAGTAGTTTCAAAATTTAGCAGTATGAGCCTTCCAGTTTTGCTCTTCAAACTCTTTTTTAAGATTGTTTTGGCTATTCAGGGTCCCAGTGCAATTCTCTGTTAGTTTAGGAACAGCTTGTTCACTTCTGTGAAAAAAGAAGTTAAAATTTTGATAGCTGTTCCACTGAATTTGTAGATCAGTTTCGGGAATACTGCACTCTTAACAATATTAAGTCTTCTAAGTCATAAGCATATCTCTCCATTTATTTCCATTATTTTTAAATTTTTTTCAACAATATTCTGTAGTTCTCAGTGTATAAGTCTTAAACTTTCTTGGTTAAATTTATTCTTTAAATATTTTATATTCTTTTGGATACTATTATAATGGACTTTTCTTAAATTCATTTTTTGATTTTTCGTTGTTAGTGGGTAGAAATACAACTGATTTTTGTTTGTTGATCTTGTATCCTAGAACTTTACTGAATTAATTTGTTAGATCTAATATTGTATTGTATGTATGTGTGTGCATGTGTGTATCCTTGGAGATTTTCCATATGTAAGTCATCTCTGAGTAGAGAAATTTTTACTTCTTTTCCGATTTGGATGCATTTTATTTATTTTTCTTGCCTATATGCTCCGGTTAAAATTTCCAGTACATTGTTATGGAAGTGACAAAAGTGAAAAAAAAAAAAAGTGCTGAAAGTGGACATCCTTTTCTTATTTCTGATCGTAGGGAACTACCATTCAGGAAGCTGTGGGTTTTTTGTAAATTCCCTTTTTCAAGTTGAAGAATTTTCCCTCTAATTTGATGTGTGTGTGTTTTTTTTTTTTTTAATCATGAAAGGATGTTGGTATTGTAAATACTTTTTTTGCATTTGCTAATATGATCATATTGGTTTTCTTCCCTTCATCCTGTTACCATGGTGTATTACATATAGTGATTATTGTATGTGGACTACCCTTGCATTTCTGAAATAAATTCCAGTTGATCATGTGTTTTGTCCTTTTAATATGCAGCTGGATTAAGTTTACTAGTATTTGGTAAAGGATTTTTGCACCTATATTCATAGGCAATATTAGTCTATAATTTTCTTTTTCCATGATGTTTTTGGCTTTGATGTCAATGTATTACCGGCCTATTAGAATGAATGAATGTTCCCTTTTCTTCTACTTTTTGAAGACTGAGGATTGGTGTTAATTATTCTTAAATGTTTGGTAGAAATCACCAGTGAAGCCATCTTGCCCCGGACTTTTCTTTGTTGGAGGTTTTTTGAATATTGATTCGTCTCTTTACTTACTATAGATCTATTCATATATTCTGTTTCTTCTTTGAGTTAGTTTTGGTAGATTCTGTGTTTCTAGGAATTTATCCATTTTATCTAGGTTATTTAATCTGTTGACCTACAACAGTCCATAGTATTATGTCAATTTTGTTGATCTTTACAAAGAACCAACTTTTGGTTTCATTGATTTTGTGATTGTTTTTCTATTCTCCACTCTTATCTTTGTTTCCTTTTTTCTGCTTGCTTTGGGTTTAGTTCTTCTTTTTCTAGTTTCTTCAGCTGGAAGCTTAGGTTGATTTGATATCTTCTTTTTCAGTGTAGACATTTACAACTATAAAATTTGCTCTGAGTACTGTCTCTCAAATTTTGGCATGTTGTTATTTTTAAATAAAAAAATCTCAAGCTATTTTTAAATTTCCTTTATAATTTTTCTTTGACTCATTATTTAAGTGTATGTTGTTTAAGTTCTACATATTTGTTAATTGTCCAGATTTCCTTTTGTTACTGATTTCTAATTTCATTCCATTATAGCCAGAAAACAGACTTTGTATGATTTCAGTCATTTTAAATTTATTGAGACTTTTGTATATGGTTTATTGTGGAAAATGTTCCACATGTACATGGCAAAAATGCATTGTTATTGAACAGAATGTTCTCTATGTGGATGTTAGATCAAGTTGGCTTATAATGTTTTTCAAGTTCTCTTATTTCTTTACTGATCTTCCATCTAATAGTTCTATCATTACTGAAAGTTCAGTATTGAAATCTTCAACCATTATTATTGAACTGTCCATTTCCCCCTTCAGTTCTATCAGTTTTTGCTTTGTTAATAATTGTCATCTCTTCTTGACGGATTGACCATTTAATCATTATTAACGTCCTTATTTAATTGAAGTATAGTTGATAGTCCTTTTCTATCTGTTAATATCCCTGGAGAAGGAAATGGCAACCCACTCCAGTACTCTTGCCTAGAAAATCCCATGGACGGAGGAGCCTGGTGTCCATGGGATCGCAAAGAGTCAGACACAACTGAGCGACTTCACTTTCTTTTCTTTCTTTCTTTCTGTCTGTTATAACAACTTTTATCTTACAGTCCATTTTGTCTAATATTAGAATAGCCGCTCCAGCTCTCTTTTGGTTACTATTTTCATGGAATATCTTTTTCCATCTTTTTATTTTCAACCTAAAGTGAATCTCTTATAAACAGTGTACAGCTGATACATTCATCAGTATTATTATATACCTACTATGTGTAAGGAATTACCTAGGCTGTGGGTTGAGAGTGTTTTAGTGCTCAGTAACTTAAAATCTTATAAATATTTCATAAGAGGGATATGAATAAAATTGCTTTAGTGGGTGCATTCACTTTATGAAAAAAATCAATCAATCTGTGTTAGGATTTATGCCATTTTTTTATGTGTGTTCCAGCTGAGAGAATAAGGGGAATGCCTTCACAAAGAAACTTTCAGGCTTTATGAAATATTGTTATCAAGAGTTCATCTTTAATCAGGATACAGTGGTTTTATTTTCAAGTAAGCAAATGATATCATCATCATTGTCATCGCAGCTACTGCTTAGGAACTTACTGTTTGTCAGTGCCGGGCATCATCTAAGTTCTCTGTGTAAATTACTCCCTGAATCCTCACAGCAGCCCTGTGAAGTAGGTTAGTAGGTTGCACAATTGTCTCTATTTGACAGAGGGAAAATTGAGACACGGTGAGGTCATGGAAGTGGTGGAGCCAGGATGCAAAGTGTTCTGTTCTGCTCATCTCTTATCCAAACAGCAGCAGTTCTCAAGGTGCCACCCAGGAACTCGCATGGGTCCCCAGACCGCTTCAGGAGATCCACAAGATCACAACTGTATGATAATACTATACATTATTTACCTTTTTCACTCCCAGTCTCTCAAGAGTATACAGTGGCATTTTCCAGAGACTGTATGGCATGTGCTATCAAGACAGACTGAACAGAAACAGATATGAGAATCCAGCTGTCTTTTGTGAAGCCAGACTCAGAAGAGATTTTACAAATATGGAAAGCAGTGCCATTCGTCTCACAGGATTTTCTGTTTTGCAAAATATATTTTTCATAAATCATATTATTTATGTTCACATTTAATGGGGCTTAGTTTTGCTTTTGATGAATTAATATTTGGAATGTTTCTCAGTTTCCACTTTTAATATAAGTAGCTGTAGATATAACTCACATAAACAAAAAGCATTTCAAGTGCTCAGTCATTTATAAAGAGTGCAAAGGAGTCCTGAGACTCAAGTATCTGAGAACCACAGCACTGCACTGTTCTGCCTTAGGGCAGAGGCCAAGTACAGCTGGGTTTGTGCCTGTACCAGCTGCTCTGGAGTCCGATCCACCTGTGTTTGAGACCTGGCACACAAAAGTTTATCTTCCCTTTTCTCCTGTGTCGCTGGATGTAGCACTGCCCACATCCTGGGGAGGCTGTGGGAATTGCTGAGCGGACGCTGGGGAAGACCCAGCGCCTGGTCAGCGCTCAGTCCAAGGCCGAGAATGGGAGCCGCTCTTGTGTCGCCCGCAGGTGATGGACTTCTACTGCCAGTCCTGTGAGACTGCCATGTGTCGGGAGTGCACAGAGGGGGAGCACGCGGAACACCCCACCGTGCCCCTCAAGGACGTGGTGGAGCAGCACAAGGCCTCACTCCAAGTGCAGCTGGACGCCGCCAACAGAAGGTGTGCACACCCCCTCCGCGCTCTCGGCCGGCCGCCTGCAGCCTCCGGGTTTCATGTCCCAGTGGGACAGAAGGTTCATGTCACCTGAGTAAATTCTCCTTTTTCATAAACTAGTGAGCGATAAGGGTGATCCCCTGCCTCCTGGTGCAATTCCAATCCCCTTGTTATAAGTAGGCTTTTCTTTCAGCACCTTCGTATGATTGAATGAACAAAATATACTCGAGGAAAATGCTCCCAGATCTCTGAAATTTGTGCCTGAAACCAGGCTGTCTGAAGAGCCTTTCTTAGCTACTGTTCTTGACTCACTTAGAGGCCATTATGCCAACTGTGACCAGCTCCTCTCTGTTTGAGCCCGGCAAAATGGTCTTGAGCAGCAGCTGCTCGGTTTTCCTTCTGCTTCCTTGCCTCCAGGCTCTTTATTTGGCAAGGAGATGAAGGAACAGGGTAGCTGTGTGATGCATGAGAAAGATCAAAAGGAGGAAATAAACAAACCAGCTGAAAATAAATCTTTACCAATAGTTGAAGTGAGAAAAGTGTGGCTACTGTTACTGTTAAGTCACTTCAGTCGTGTCCGACTCTGTGCAACCCCATAGACGGCAGCCCACCAGGCTCCCCCATCCCTGGGATTCTCCAGGCAAGAACACTGGAGTGGGTTGCCATTTCCTTCTCCAGTGCATGAAAGTGAAAAGTGTGGCTATTCTGTACTAATTAAAAGAATTTGGAAACTTGCAAGAAGTTCACAGGAAACTCTGAGTTTGGGTCAGTTTTTCATGTGACTGGGGAAAAAGATATAGCTGTCTATTTAGAACAGTGGTCCTCAGCCATGGGCCATGATATCCCCTAGGGGAGACTGGCAAAGTCTGGAGACAATTTGGTGTCACAACTGTGTGGGGGAGGAGTAGAGGAAAGGATGCTGTTAAACATCCTGTAATGCATAATAATCTTTTCCATTTTGCTGTATCATAGGATTTTGAATATAGCTCTCTGTGCTATACAGTAGGATATTGTGCTTGTCCACTGTAGAGTATGCCTGATTTAGAGTGGGAGAAAAAGCTGAGGGGTTTTGAGAGCTTTGAGGTTTTGTACCATCAATTATTAAAAATAAATGACTGAGATAGCTTGAAATAAGACATGGATCCTCAAAATCTCTTTTCGCAAAGGCAGTAATTATGGCATGTCTTATGATTCTGTTCTTCAGTTTTTACTTTTTAAAGATGATGAAAGGCATAGAAAATGTTTCTTGACAAAATATACTGTTTGGATAGTTTTGTTTTTGTTTTACTACTTCCCTGTGGATGTTACTGGAATAACGACCTCTGACAACTGTCCTCCAGGCTCCCAGAAATAGATTCAGCTCTTCAGTTCATCTCGGAAATCATCCATCAGTTAACCAACCAAAAGGCCAGTATTGTGGATGACATCCATTCTACCTTTGATGAACTCCAGAAGACTTTAAACGTGCGCAAGAGTGTGCTGCTCATGGAGCTGGAAGTCAACTATGGCCTCAAACACAAAGTAAGACTCCAAGCCATTCTTAGGACATCCCAATAGGAGGCTTGATCCCAGGCCTCCCTGATGCCAGCTTACTGTTCCACCAGCAGCAAAGGGCACTCAAATGGGTTCTTAAGTGTCACTGTTGTTTGGTAAACAGTAGCTTTTACTTAACAGCATATTTTTTCCTGTTTCCAGCTATGTTTTCCTTCCTGTTTTCACCAAAACTATGATTCTGTGCCTTAAGTACCACTTTATAACTTGACTATATAAAAGGCAAGACTGACTATAAAGTAATACTTTCAGGATTTAGGGTTAAACTGGATTGTTTTCCTTCCTTAATTATAATGTCTTATAGTCTGTTGATGACTCTCACCCACACCAACCTGTTAGTCAACTTCAGAGTGAACCCTGACTGCAGCCTGTTTAACTCTGCACGTCCCATCACAAAACCAGGGAAGAAAGCTTCTGATATTCAGATGTTGAGCTTTCATTTGTCTGGTTTCTGTTATGAATACTTAAGATGTCAGGCGTAGCACTCTGGCCGCCGCGCTCTCGGTGACGTTTCAGCTCACCCCAGACACATGATCCCAGAACTATGTGTGTGGGAGAGATGAGGCGAGGAGGACGGGAACGAGAGGGGGCTGGGAAGGCGATTTAGGATTCAGCACTACAGCCGGGTTAAGCGGACCGCCCCCGCCCCGGGGCACGCCGCGGGCGGCGCTCAGCGGCTCGCTTTCCCCGCAGGTCCTCCAGTCGCAGCTGGACACCCTGCTCGAGGGGCAGGAGAGCATCAAGAGCTGCAGCAACTTCACGGCGCAGGCCCTGAGCCACGGCACGGAGACGGAGGTGCTGCTGGTGAAGAAGCAGATGAGCGAGAAGCTCCACGAACTGGCGGACCAAGATTTCCCGCTGCACCCGCGAGAAAACGACCAGCTGGACTTCATCGTGGAGACCGAGGGGCTCAAGAAGTCCATCCACAACCTCGGGACGATTCTGACCACCAACGCCGTCGCCTCCGAGACGGTGGCGACGGGCGAGGGGCTGCGGCAGACCATTATCGGGCAGCCCATGTCTGTTACCATAACAACCAAGGACAAAGACGGCGAGCTGTGCAAAACGGGCAACGCCTACCTCACGGCGGAGCTGAGCACGCCCGACGGCAGCGTGGCCGACGGGGAGATCCTGGACAACAAGAACGGCACGTACGAGTTCCTGTACACCGTGCAGAAGGAGGGCGACTTCACGCTGTCGCTGCGGCTCTACGACCAGCACATCCGCGGCAGCCCGTTCAAGCTGAAGGTGATCCGCTCGGCGGATGTGTCCCCCACCACCGAGGGCGTGAAGCGGCGCGTGAAGTCCCCGGGCAGCGGCCATGTGAAGCAGAAGGCTGTCAAGAGGCCCGCCAGCATGTACAGCACCGGGAAGCGAAAAGAGAACCCCATCGAAGACGACCTGATCTTCCGAGTGGGTAAGGGGCGGGCGGCGCTGCGCCTGCACGCGGGGTTTTGCTGGGCTCAAGGGGGAACTGGGGAAGTGTCGCGACTTGCAACTTGGCAGGTCGCAGCTCGGGCT
>SJYW01012589.1:1054085-1065306 GCA_006410735.1 Raphicerus campestris
AAAACTGAATGCTTTCAGGACTTTCCTGGTGGTCCAGTGGCTGGGACCCTGCCCTCCCAGGTGGAGGTTGGGGAGCAGTGCAGGAGTTGGGATGGGGCAGATCCCTGATGGGGAAACTAGATCCCATAGGCAACCACTAAGACCCAGTGCAGCCAAGTAAGTAAAAATATTAAAAAACAAACAAACAAACACTGAATGCCTTCAAACTTGTATAAAACAGACATGATTCTGATTCATAGAATGTATACTTCTGAACCATAAAAAAGGTAGGGAGCTCCCAAATTCACCTATGACATACTCATAACTCTTGACACCAAAAACCTTGAGTCACTAAGTTTATGAAAGTAGCTGTACAATTCTTATTTAAATACCCCAGCAAACTTTTACCATGTAAGAGCACTTATTAAGAAAAATATGAATATCACAAAAGAAAATGAACACAGAACTTTAAGAAAGTCAGAAGAAATATGAACATTTGATAACTGTAGGAGTAAATAAATGTTAAATGTCACAAATAATTCTTCAAGATTGTTTTCTGATCATGCCTAAGCAATAGAGACCCTTGGATGCCACAGGCTGCTCAGAAGCTCTCAGAGATGCTAATTCCAGCAAAGGTAAAGAAGCCTTTGGGTGAAACTTTCCCTTGTTTCTCTACCAAAAATATCACATCAAATCACATTGAAAATTAACTCTAAAGAGTCAGATCCTCCTGGAGGTGTTTTGAGCACTTTCTCCATGCTAGGTCATTATGATTCTTTGGACTCATAAGATGTGTAAACCAGCAAGAGGCCTTGGAAAATTAACTGCGCTTCTTTAATCATTCTGTTGTTCCATCATAGGAGTTCACTGTCGCTGCTTTGAAACAGGGGTCCTCATTGCATATTCAAGCCAAATGCATGCAATATTACAGATAATTGGCTGCAGTTAATTGCCCTGGGTAAATCTTTAAAAACAATTCAAGCGTCTGAAGGTTAATAAAATTGGGTAATTAACAATGAAGCAGGATGTTGCCGTCATAAACTGCCTGGTGCTGGTTAGCACATGTGGATGAAAGCCTGTCATTTACTTTAAGTGCTGTGACACTGTCTTCTAATTCAACTGCCACCGCTGCATTGTTCAGATACAAAGAAAAATAGGGGTAATGGTCAGTGATTTAAGAGGTTCTGTGCAGCACTTAAACCAGACATTTGAGCTCATGCCTTAAAGTCCCAAAGCACGAATAATCCTTAAGCCCTGTTGTTGCTGGCTTCAGTGCCTTACTAAGGAGGATGTTAAGAGGTGTGAAGGAGAGCTCCTCATGAAGGATGCCTTGCCAACAATCGGCCCCCACTTCCAAAAGCCTCTGGGTTGGCTGCAAGGCCCTGATCATCCTTTACAGCTCATTATTATGCATTTAGTCCTGCCACTCTCTCTTCTAATGAACCCAAACGTTGACTACCTGTCAACAACCACAAGCTCATCCAGCCCACCCAGCGCTGGGGAGCACCAGGGTTATCTCACCCAAGATGGATGAGCTCCGCTGGGTCGCTCACTCCTACAATGAGGTCTCAGCTTGAGTCAAAGCTGTCAGAACCAAGGACAAGCATTAGAGAATAACTGGTTGTTGATGTTTCAAACTGATTTCAAGGCCTTTGCTTCCCAGGAAACAACTAGGACTCGGCACCAGGGACAGTTACTCAGGTCTGCTGCTGTCTCTTCAAAGAGACAGATCTTAAAAATTGAGGTAAAAATCACTTAACATAAAATTCAACTTTCTAACTACTTTATTAATTTTTTAGATTTTTACTTGATGTGGATCTTTTTTAAAAGTCTTTACTGAATTTGTTACAATACTGTGTTTTATGCTTTGTCTTTTTGGCCAAGAGGCATGTGGAATCTTAACTCCCTGACCAGTACCCTCTGCATTGGAAGGGTTGACCGTTGTATCGCCAGCGAAATCCCTATGTCCATCACTATTTATTTTGGCTGCACTGGATCTTTGTTGTGGCAAGCGGGGGCTACTCTTCATTGTGGGGCGGGGGCCTCTCACTGCGGTGGCTTCTCTTGTGGAGCAGTAACTGCAGCGCGTGAGCTCAGCTGACCCACAGCACGTGGGATCAGACCCACAGCCCAGGGATCAAACCCACAGCCCAGGGATCAAACCCACACCTCCTCCATTGGCAGCTGATTCTTTACCACTGAATCACCACTCAAGTCCTTAGTATATTAAAAAGGCTGTGCAAACATCACTACTATCTAATTCCAGAAGATTTTCATTATATCCTCCAAAGAAACTGTACCTGTTAAGCAGCCATTCTCCATCCCCTCCCCACCACCCCAACCCTTGGCACCCGTCACCCGCTTTCTGTCTCTAAGGAACTGTCCATTATGGACATTTTGATATAAATGCAGTCCTACAATATGTGGCCTTTTGAGTCTAGCTTCTGTCATTTAGCATAATGTTTTCAAGGTTCATCTATATTGTAGTGAATATTAGAACATCATTCGTTTCTTTATGGCTAAATAATTTACCGCAACTCATTTATCCATTCATGAGTTGATGGATATTTGGGTTGTTTCCACTCTCCGCTTTGAGCTGTTATGAATAAAGCTGCTGTAAACAGTCATGTACAGTTTTTGTATGTACATACATTTTCAGTTCTCTTGCTGGGTCATATGGTAGAGTTGAACACCAGCAAAGCATGAGAGTTCTGATTTTCCATATTCTTACCAACACTTGTTTTTATCTGATTTGTTGAGTCTAGCCCTCCTAGAGGAAAAGGCAATGGCACACCACTCCAGTAGTCTTGCCTGGAAAATCCCATGGATGGAGAAGCCTGGTGGGCTGCAGTCCATGGGGTCGCTAAGAGTCGGACACAACTAAGCGACTTCACTTGCAATTTTCACTTTCATGCATTGGAGAAGGAAATGGCAACCCACTCCAGTGTTCTTACCTGGAGAATCCCAAGGACAGAGGAGCCTGGTGGGCTGCTGTCTATGGGGTTGCACAGAGAGGGACACAACTAAAGTGACTTAACAGCAGCAGCAGCAGCCCTCCTAGGTGCTGTGATGTCTCATTGTGGTTTTGATTTGCGTTTTTTTTAGTGACTAATGATGAAAGTATTCTCCTGTGAAAACTCGCCATTCATTTATCCTCTTTGAAGAAATGTCTATTTAATTCCTTTGACAATTTTTGAATTGGGTTCTTGAGTTACAGGGTTTTTTAATATGTTCTGGGTATTGCATCCTTATCAGATGTATAACTAGGAAATATTTTCCCCATTCCTTTTACGTTTCTGTTACTGCCCTTTGATATACAAGTTTTTGATTTGATGAAGTCCAATTTATCTTTTTTTATTTTGGCTTGTGCTTTTGTGTCATATCCAGGAATCTGTTGCCAAGTCCAAGGTCATGAAGAGTTAACCCTATCGGTTTTTTCCCAGGATTTTTATAGTTTTAGCCCTTACATTTAGGTTGTTAATCTATTTTGAGTTAATTTTTATATATGCAGTGAAGTAAGGTTTCAGCTTCATTCTTTTACATGTAGATATCCAGTGGCTTTGACATTATTTCTTGAAAAAACTGTTTCCGTCATTGAGGGGTCTTGGCATCCTTGTGAAGAATCAATTGACCATAAATGTATTGTTTTACTTCTGAACTCTCAGTTCTATTCCATTGATCTATATGCCTGTTCTTATGCTGGTAACACATAAGTAGTTTCAAAATTTAGCAGTATGAGCCTTCCAGTTTTGCTCTTCAAACTCTTTTTTAAGATTGTTTTGGCTATTCAGGGTCCCAGTGCAATTCTCTGTTAGTTTAGGAACAGCTTGTTCACTTCTGTGAAAAAAGAAGTTAAAATTTTGATAGCTGTTCCACTGAATTTGTAGATCAGTTTCGGGAATACTGCACTCTTAACAATATTAAGTCTTCTAAGTCATAAGCATATCTCTCCATTTATTTCCATTATTTTTAAATTTTTTTCAACAATATTCTGTAGTTCTCAGTGTATAAGTCTTAAACTTTCTTGGTTAAATTTATTCTTTAAATATTTTATATTCTTTTGGATACTATTATAATGGACTTTTCTTAAATTCATTTTTTGATTTTTCGTTGTTAGTGGGTAGAAATACAACTGATTTTTGTTTGTTGATCTTGTATCCTAGAACTTTACTGAATTAATTTGTTAGATCTAATATTGTATTGTATGTATGTGTGTGCATGTGTGTATCCTTGGAGATTTTCCATATGTAAGTCATCTCTGAGTAGAGAAATTTTTACTTCTTTTCCGATTTGGATGCATTTTATTTATTTTTCTTGCCTATATGCTCCGGTTAAAATTTCCAGTACATTGTTATGGAAGTGACAAAAGTGAAAAAAAAAAAAAAGTGCTGAAAGTGGACATCCTTTTCTTATTTCTGATCGTAGGGAACTACCATTCAGGAAGCTGTGGGTTTTTTGTAAATTCCCTTTTTCAAGTTGAAGAATTTTCCCTCTAATTTGATGTGTGTGTGTTTTTTTTTTTTTTAATCATGAAAGGATGTTGGTATTGTAAATACTTTTTTTGCATTTGCTAATATGATCATATTGGTTTTCTTCCCTTCATCCTGTTACCATGGTGTATTACATATAGTGATTATTGTATGTGGACTACCCTTGCATTTCTGAAATAAATTCCAGTTGATCATGTGTTTTGTCCTTTTAATATGCAGCTGGATTAAGTTTACTAGTATTTGGTAAAGGATTTTTGCACCTATATTCATAGGCAATATTAGTCTATAATTTTCTTTTTCCATGATGTTTTTGGCTTTGATGTCAATGTATTACCGGCCTATTAGAATGAATGAATGTTCCCTTTTCTTCTACTTTTTGAAGACTGAGGATTGGTGTTAATTATTCTTAAATGTTTGGTAGAAATCACCAGTGAAGCCATCTTGCCCCGGACTTTTCTTTGTTGGAGGTTTTTTGAATATTGATTCGTCTCTTTACTTACTATAGATCTATTCATATATTCTGTTTCTTCTTTGAGTTAGTTTTGGTAGATTCTGTGTTTCTAGGAATTTATCCATTTTATCTAGGTTATTTAATCTGTTGACCTACAACAGTCCATAGTATTATGTCAATTTTGTTGATCTTTACAAAGAACCAACTTTTGGTTTCATTGATTTTGCGATTGTTTTTCTATTCTCCACTCTTATCTTTGTTTCCTTTCTTCTGCTTGCTTTGGGTTTAGTTCTTCTTTTTCTAGTTTCTTCAGCTGGAAGCTTAGGTTGATTTGATATCTTCTTTTTCAGTGTAGACATTTACAACTATAAAATTTGCTCTGAGTACTGTCTCTCAAATTTTGGCATGTTGTTATTTTTAAATAAAAAAATCTCAAGCTATTTTTAAATTTCCTTTATAATTTTTCTTTGACTCATTATTTAAGTGTATGTTGTTTAAGTTCTACATATTTGTTAATTGTCCAGATTTCCTTTTGTTACTGATTTCTAATTTCATTCCATTATAGCCAGAAAACAGACTTTGTATGATTTCAGTCATTTTAAATTTATTGAGACTTTTGTATATGGTTTATTGTGGAAAATGTTCCACATGTACATGGCAAAAATGCATTGTTATTGAACAGAATGTTCTCTATGTGGATGTTAGATCAAGTTGGCTTATAATGTTTTTCAAGTTCTCTTATTTCTTTACTGATCTTCCATCTAATAGTTCTATCATTACTGAAAGTTCAGTATTGAAATCTTCAACCATTATTATTGAACTGTCCATTTCCCCCTTCAGTTCTATCAGTTTTTGCTTTGTTAATAATTGTCATCTCTTCTTGACGGATTGACCATTTAATCATTATTAACGTCCTTATTTAATTGAAGTATAGTTGATAGTCCTTTTCTATCTGTTAATATCCCTGGAGAAGGAAATGGCAACCCACTCCAGTACTCTTGCCTAGAAAATCCCATGGACGGAGGAGCCTGGTGTCCATGGGATCGCAAAGAGTCAGACACAACTGAGCGACTTCACTTTCTTTTCTTTCTTTCTTTCTGTCTGTTATAACAACTTTTATCTTACAGTCCATTTTGTCTAATATTAGAATAGCCGCTCCAGCTCTCTTTTGGTTACTATTTTCATGGAATATCTTTTTCCATCTTTTTATTTTCAACCTAAAGTGAATCTCTTATAAACAGTGTACAGCTGATACATTCATCAGTATTATTATATACCTACTATGTGTAAGGAATTACCTAGGCTGTGGGTTGAGAATGTTTTAGTGCTCAGTAACTTAAAATCTTATAAATATTTCATAAGAGGGATATGAATAAAATTGCTTTAGTGGGTGCATTCACTTTATGAAAAAAATCAATCAATCTGTGTTAGGATTTATGCCATTTTTTTATGTGTGTTCCAGCTGAGAGAATAAGGGGAATGCCTTCACAAAGAAACTTTCAGGCTTTATGAAATATTGTTATCAAGAGTTCATCTTTAATCAGGATACAGTGGTTTTATTTTCAAGTAAGCAAATGATATCATCATCATTGTCATCGCAGCTACTGCTTAGGAACTTACTGTTTGTCAGTGCCGGGCATCATCTAAGTTCTCTGTGTAAATTACTCCCTGAATCCTCACAGCAGCCCTGTGAAGTAGGTTAGTAGGTTGCACAATTGTCTCTATTTGACAGAGGGAAAATTGAGACACGGTGAGGTCATGGAAGTGGTGGAGCCAGGATGCAAAGTGTTCTGTTCTGCTCATCTCTTATCCAAACAGCAGCAGTTCTCAAGGTGCCACCCAGGAACTCGCATGGGTCCCCAGACCGCTTCAGGAGATCCACAAGATCACAACTGTATGATAATACTATACATTATTTACCTTTTTCACTCCCAGTCTCTCAAGAGTATACAGTGGCATTTTCCAGAGACTGTATGGCATGTGCTATCAAGACAGACTGAACAGAAACAGATATGAGAATCCAGCTGTCTTTTGTGAAGCCAGACTCAGAAGAGATTTTACAAATATGGAAAGCAGTGCCATTCTTCTCACAGGATTTTCTGTTTTGCAAAATATATTTTTCATAAATCATATTATTTATGTTCACATTTAATGGGGCTTAGTTTTGCTTTTGATGAATTAATATTTGGAATGTTTCTCAGTTTCCACTTTTAATATAAGTAGCTGTAGATATAACTCACATAAACAAAAAGC
This sequence comes from Raphicerus campestris, assembly GCA_006410735.1. Lineage (NCBI taxonomy): Eukaryota > Metazoa > Chordata > Mammalia > Artiodactyla > Bovidae > Raphicerus > Raphicerus campestris. The sequence continues at coordinate 1,061,259 of SJYW01012589.1, forward strand.
ATTTCAAGTGCTCAGTCATTTATAAAGAGTGCAAAGGAGTCCTGAGACTCAAGTATCTGAGAACCACAGCACTGCACTGTTCTGCCTTAGGGCAGAGGCCAAGTACAGCTGGGTTTGTGCCTGTACCAGCTGCTCTGGAGTCCGATCCACCTGTGTTTGAGACCTGGCACACAAAAGTTTATCTTCCCTTTTCTCCTGTGTCGCTGGATGTAGCACTGCCCACATCCTGGGGAGGCTGTGGGAATTGCTGAGCGGACGCTGGGGAAGACCCAGCGCCTGGTCAGCGCTCAGTCCAAGGCCGAGAATGGGAGCCGCTCTTGTGTCGCCCGCAGGTGATGGACTTCTACTGCCAGTCCTGTGAGACTGCCATGTGTCGGGAGTGCACAGAGGGGGAGCACGCGGAACACCCCACCGTGCCCCTCAAGGACGTGGTGGAGCAGCACAAGGCCTCACTCCAAGTGCAGCTGGACGCCGCCAACAGAAGGTGTGCACACCCCCTCCGCGCTCTCGGCCGGCCGCCTGCAGCCTCCGGGTTTCATGTCCCAGTGGGACAGAAGGTTCATGTCACCTGAGTAAATTCTCCTTTTTCATAAACTAGTGAGCGATAAGGGTGATCCCCTGCCTCCTGGTGCAATTCCAATCCCCTTGTTATAAGTAGGCTTTTCTTTCAGCACCTTCGTATGATTGAATGAACAAAATATACTCGAGGAAAATGCTCCCAGATCTCTGAAATTTGTGCCTGAAACCAGGCTGTCTGAAGAGCCTTTCTTAGCTACTGTTCTTGACTCACTTAGAGGCCATTATGCCAACTGTGACCAGCTCCTCTCTGTTTGAGCCCGGCAAAATGGTCTTGAGCAGCAGCTGCTCGGTTTTCCTTCTGCTTCCTTGCCTCCAGGCTCTTTATTTGGCAAGGAGATGAAGGAACAGGGTAGCTGTGTGATGCATGAGAAAGATCAAAAGGAGGAAATAAACAAACCAGCTGAAAATAAATCTTTACCAATAGTTGAAGTGAGAAAAGTGTGGCTACTGTTACTGTTAAGTCACTTCAGTCGTGTCCGACTCTGTGCAACCCCATAGACGGCAGCCCACCAGGCTCCCCCATCCCTGGGATTCTCCAGGCAAGAACACTGGAGTGGGTTGCCATTTCCTTCTCCAGTGCATGAAAGTGAAAAGTGTGGCTATTCTGTACTAATTAAAAGAATTTGGAAACTTGCAAGAAGTTCACAGGAAACTCTGAGTTTGGGTCAGTTTTTCATGTGACTGGGGAAAAAGATATAGCTGTCTATTTAGAACAGTGGTCCTCAGCCATGGGCCATGATATCCCCTAGGGGAGACTGGCAAAGTCTGGAGACAATTTGGTGTCACAACTGTGTGGGGGAGGAGTAGAGGAAAGGATGCTGTTAAACATCCTGTAATGCATAATAATCTTTTCCATTTTGCTGTATCATAGGATTTTGAATATAGCTCTCTGTGCTATACAGTAGGATATTGTGCTTGTCCACTGTAGAGTATGCCTGATTTAGAGTGGGAGAAAAAGCTGAGGGGTTTTGAGAGCTTTGAGGTTTTATACCATCAATTATTAAAAATAAATGACTGAGATAGCTTGAAATAAGACATGGATCCTCAAAATCTCTTTTCGCAAAGGCAGTAATTATGGCATGTCTTATGATTCTGTTCTTCAGTTTTTACTTTTTAAAGATGATGAAAGGCATAGAAAATGTTTCTTGACAAAATATAGTGTTTGGATAGTTTTGTTTTTGTTTTACTACTTCCCTGTGGATGTTACTGGAATAACGACCTCTGACAACTGTCCTCCAGGCTCCCAGAAATAGATTCAGCTCTTCAGTTCATCTCGGAAATCATCCATCAGTTAACCAACCAAAAGGCCAGTATTGTGGATGACATCCATTCTACCTTTGATGAACTCCAGAAGACTTTAAACGTGCGCAAGAGTGTGCTGCTCATGGAGCTGGAAGTCAACTATGGCCTCAAACACAAAGTAAGACTCCAAGCCATTCTTAGGACATCCCAATAGGAGGCTTGATCCCAGGCCTCCCTGATGCCAGCTTACTGTTCCACCAGCAGCAAAGGGCACTCAAATGGGTTCTTAAGTGTCACTGTTGTTTGGTCAACAGTAGCTTTTACTTAACAGCATATTTTTTCCTGTTTCCAGCTATGTTTTCCTTCCTGTTTTCACCAAAACTATGATTCTGTGGCCTTAAGTACCACTTTTTAACTTTATATAAAAGGCAAGGTTGAATATAAAGTAATACTTTCAGGATTTAGGGTTAAACCGGATTGTTTTCCTTCCTTAATTATAATGTCTTATAGTCTGTTGATGACTCTCACCCACACCAACCTGTTAGTCAACTTCAGAGTGAACCCTGACTGCAGCCTGTTTAACTCTGCACGTCCCATCACAAAACCAGGGAAGAAAGCTTCTGATATTCAGATGTTGAGCTTTCATTTGTCTGGTTTCTGTTATGAATACTTAAGATGTCAGGCGTAGCACTCTGGCCGCCGCGCTCTCGGTGACGTTTCAGCTCACCCCAGACACATGATCCCAGAACTATGTGTGTGGGAGAGATGAGGCGAGGAGGACGGGAACGAGAGGGGGCTGGGAAGGCGATTTAGGATTCAGCACTACAGCCGGGTTAAGCGGACCGCCCCCGCCCCGGGGCACGCCGCGGGCGGCGCTCAGCGGCTCGCTTTCCCCGCAGGTCCTCCAGTCGCAGCTGGACACCCTGCTCGAGGGGCAGGAGAGCATCAAGAGCTGCAGCAACTTCACGGCGCAGGCCCTGAGCCACGGCACGGAGACGGAGGTGCTGCTGGTGAAGAAGCAGATGAGCGAGAAGCTCCACGAACTGGCGGACCAAGATTTCCCGCTGCACCCGCGAGAAAACGACCAGCTGGACTTCATCGTGGAGACCGAGGGGCTCAAGAAGTCCATCCACAACCTCGGGACGATTCTGACCACCAACGCCGTCGCCTCCGAGACGGTGGCGACGGGCGAGGGGCTGCGGCAGACCATTATCGGGCAGCCCATGTCTGTTACCATAACAACCAAGGACAAAGACGGCGAGCTGTGCAAAACGGGCAACGCCTACCTCACGGCGGAGCTGAGCACGCCCGACGGCAGCGTGGCCGACGGGGAGATCCTGGACAACAAGAACGGCACGTACGAGTTCCTGTACACCGTGCAGAAGGAGGGCGACTTCACGCTGTCGCTGCGGCTCTACGACCAGCACATCCGCGGCAGCCCGTTCAAGCTGAAGGTGATCCGCTCGGCGGATGTGTCCCCCACCACCGAGGGCGTGAAGCGGCGCGTGAAGTCCCCGGGCAGCGGCCATGTGAAGCAGAAGGCTGTCAAGAGGCCCGCCAGCATGTACAGCACCGGGAAGCGAAAAGAGAACCCCATCGAAGACGACCTGATCTTCCGAGTGGGTAAGGGGCGGGCGGCGCTGCGCCTGCACGCGGGGTTTTGCTGGGCTCAAGGGGGAACTGGGGAAGTGTCGCGACTTGCAACTTGGCAGGTCGCAGCTCGGGCTAATGGTGTGGGAGATAAACTCCTGTATTTTATTAGGTGACCTCATGCAGCCTTCTTCTCCGGAGAAGGTTTGTGTCCTTCTCTTCCTTCCTCCTGCTCGCTCTTCCCTCTTCCTTCCCTGCTGTCTCTTCCTCCCTCCCCTCTCTCCTTCCCCTTCTTCTTCTCCTCTTCACCACGCCAGCGCTGCATATTTATTCTGGAAAATCAGAAACTGAAAATAAGCAAAAAGAGAGAAAAATACAGCACTCACAATCTGGATCTTTTTTTTGTAGCAGTTTTTTTTTTCTTTTTATTTCATATTGGAATGTAAGTGATTAACAATGTTATTTTCAGGTGTACAGCAAAGTGATTCAGTTACATATATACATGTATCTATTCTTTTTCAGATTCTTTTGTTACATAATACTGAACACAGTTCTCTTTGCTATACTGTAGGTCCTTTTTGGTTATCCATTTTAAGTATAACAGTGTGTACATAATCTGCACATTTTAAAGGAAATG
>SJYW01012589.1:1070584-1086569 GCA_006410735.1 Raphicerus campestris
TATGCCTAACCTAAAGGCAGAGACATGCTTCTATCAAATAGCTTCACGGTTTCTGTGGAATGTGCCAGCGCAGGAGGTAACTGTGGGCAGAGGGTCTGATGCTTGTCACTGCTTCCACATTGTAAGACCTGGGGATAAGGGGCATAGTGCATTGCAAGCTGTGGTTATGTCCATTTGCGTGTAGCTGGAGAGCAGAGGAGAGGGTGGGTGGGAACCTGGAGAAAAGAATGGGGTTGAGATGGAAGCAAGAAGGCTTAGGATGAGCCAAGAGATTTGGGAATGCAAATTGTCCTTCCCTTGTCAGCTTTATTGTCTCTGATTTTTTAAGCTGTTTATTTTCTAAACAAACTAAATGTAAACAACCACCACGTTACTAATTCTTTTATTATATATTTAAAAAAATTTTTTTTTATTTTGTGGCATGCCACATGGCATTTGAGATCTAGTTACCTGAGCAGGTATCGAACCCAAGCCCCCTGCATTGATAGCATGGAGTCTTAAGCATTGGACAGCCAGGGAAGTCCTCACAATTTGAGAATTCTTAAGAAAACAAAGTCTACATGTTAGCTACTGTATCCAAATGTGGTTCCCACTTGCTTCTCTTTCTGCCTCTTCAGTCCTCCACCGCAGTATCTCTAAAAAGGTCTTCAAGGTATGGCCACTGACACAGGGAGAGAAACAGTTCTGTGGTTCAGACAGATTGGGGAAAGCTTAGCTTAAGTGAGGGAAACAGATTTTTTTTTTGGCCATAGTACCTTCAGAATCTGCTGATGTGCACTGTCAGTCTCACAGGCAGTGGAGGGATAATGGGCAGCACTTCCAAGCTCTTCTGACCGTAGCACTTCTCCTGTGGACATCTTGGGGAAATAAGGCTCCTTGGAACATTCTTGGGCAAGAGCTGCTCTACGTATTATTCATTTCTGTTTATCATCTAATGCTCTGTATTGTTCACTGTTCTTTAGGATGCATCCTGGTAAAGACTGTGATGTAGCAAGCAGGCTGCCTTCTCAGCGCCTGGAGGCCCTGGTCCATTCACTGGCCATTTGTGCAGTCGGGTGCGGAAGCTATTGAGACACTTGCCAAAGCAGAGGGGGTGGGCTGGGTGGCACAGGATTGGAGCCTCCCAGGCCTGCCACTCCGGTTCTGCCACTTGCTTCAACTTTGGGCAGGTCTCCCAGCTTCCCTGGGCTTCAGTTTCCATGTCCATAAAAAGAAAAGATAAAAATATCTGCTTCTCAGAACTGTTCAAAGTTCCAAGCTTGATGCCTGGTGTGTTGGAAGAGCTAAATAATCCACAGCCATTGTTTTCACATAAGCTGTCATTAAGGCTGTTAGATGTTCCCTGCTGCCTTTTCTTCTAAAACAATTGACCTTGCTGCTCCCCCATTAATCTGCATCAAGAGCAAACTCAGTCTTGCGCTTGGAACCTCCCCTCCCCCAGCCAAGTTCCCTGTCCCCTTCGCAGGCAGTGTGCAGAGGGGAGAGAGGGCCAGATCTGGGCCTGATTCTGATTCTCCCTTCTTAACCCAGCTTCCTCCGCTAAAATAAAGGGAATGAAATCTTACCTAATTCTTAAGGTTGCCATAGGGGTGAAACAAGAAGGAATTCTTAGGGCTGGCTTTTGCCTTTGTGCAGTAACTGCTGAGTTAAAGATGGCCGTCCTTTTACTATTGTTACTACTTTCAATCGTCACCATTCCACTGTGAGTCTCACCTGAGGAAAGAGACGTCTCTCTTAGGGGTTTTTTTTCCCCGGTTATATTCTGAATGCCCAGCCCCGCCCCAGGGGAAGGGGATCCCCTCCTGTCCCCTCCTACCCACTGAGACACGCACCCTTGGAGATTCACTGGCGCTGGGGGAAGGTGTTTAAATGTTTAGACATTTGTGAGGCACTTTGAACAGTTCCTGGCATATAGCACTAAGTTCACGGTTGTTAATGAAGTAAAGATGATGTCNGTCTCTCTTAGGGTTTTTTTTTCCCCAGTTATATTCTGAATGCCCAGCCCCGCCCCAGGGGAAGGGGGTCCCCTCCTGTCCCCTCCTACCCACTGAGACACGCACCCTTGGAGATTCACTGGCACTGGGGGAAGGTGTTTAAATGTTTAGACATTTGTGAGGCACTTTGAACAGTTCCTGGCATATAGCACTAAGTTCACGGTTGTTAATGAAGTAAAGATGATGTCTAAGTTTGCTAGGGCCGCCATAACAATACCACAGACTGGGTGACAAACCGGAGGAGACTGATTTTCTCCCAGTTCTGGAGGCTAAAAGCCCAGGCTCAAGGAGGCGGCGGGCTCCTTTTCCCCGGAGGCCTCTCCGCCTGCTCGCTGCTTTGCCCTCTGAAGGTTCCCCCTGGGCTCACACACTCCTGGTGTTTCTCCCTCTTCTCATAAGGACACCAGTCATATTGGATTAGGGCCTTGTTTTAAGTTAATCACCTCTAAAGATCTTAACTCCAAAAGCAGTTACATTCTGAGGCACTGGAGGTTGAGACTGGACTTTAGCATATGAATTTTGTGGAGATACAGTTCAGCATAAGGGCAGATACATGACGGATATGCTGTGCACGTACCTGGACACCTGTGTGTATTTGTGAAAGTGAACTATTACTTTCTGGATAATAGAAAAGCTCTTCCAGGGTAGTTTTGACTTACACTGGCCCTCTCGTCCCTGGTCATCCAGCCCCTAGTTAAATGGGACTCTGCTGTTGGAGCTTCTGCTGTGTGCCCGACTCTTGGCTGGGTGGTGATGTAGACAGAGGGATCAGATCCTGGGCCTGCCCTAGGGGAGGCCACGGGCTAGCAGGGGACAGACATGATGATGTGGTGCCTTCAGAAGGAGCACCTTCAGAGGCAGGCGGGATGGGGAGGCTGACAGGTNATCCCTGGTCATCCAGCCCCTAGTTAAATGGGACTCTGCTGTTGGAGCTTCTGCTGTGTGCCCGACCCTTGGCTGGGTGGTGATGTAGAGAGAGGGATCAGATCCTGAGCCTGCCCTAGGGGAGGCCACGGTCTAGCAGGGGACAGACATGATGATGTGGTGCCTTCAGAAGGAGCACCTTCAGAGGCAGGCGGGATGGGGAGGCTGACAGGTAGCAGGGCATTAAGGAAGGTTCTAGAGATGACACCTAAACCTAAGCCGGCTTTGAAGGAGAAAGAGTCTGCCAGTTAGGAGGAGGAAAGGGGAGATTTAGGTGAAGGGGAAGATCAGACACTGGGTACTTCAAGCAACCATAGTGATCCCATTACCTGAAGCATGAAACAGAGTGAAGAGAGCAAAGAAGTTCTGTTTTGTTGCTAAGCAGAAACTTTGATCTGTACACCTGTGTTTCCCATAAACCACTTGAGTTCCTTGGGGTGCTTGGCAAAAATGAGAATTCCTGGATTCCAAGCTGCATGTACAGAATCAGAATCTCTGGGGAAGGGACCAGGAATCTGCATGCTTCCGGCTCCACAACCCTTCTGCGCACTGAGGTTTGAGACCCGTCACTTTGTGGATGAAGCGGAGGGCACTGAACAGTGTAGTGTGATGTGGTAACTTGCTGTGATACTGATTTCCAGAAAGCCTAGGGACCTACTGGTAGTATTCCCCGGGAGGCAGGGGCCTGCTTCCTGTTGCAGCAGTCACGTGAGCTCTTTCAAGTGCTAGGACTGAGTGATGCGGCGAGTGGAGAGGAAATGCAGATTCCTAACATCCTTAGGAGGGAGCAGGCAGGACTTTAGGACCCAACTGAGCTTCCGGCTGCTTGACTCCAGTGATGCAGGGATGCGAGCTTGAAGAGTGAATGGTCAGGGCTGTGGGGCGGAGGCTGGATGGCCCTGGTTCCAGCCCCAGCAGCACCACTTTCACAACCACACAACCAGGGAAGTTCCTTCATCTCCAGCGGCCTTTCCCCTACCCTCCTGCCTCTGGTAACCGCAAGTCTGATCTCTTTTTGTGAGTTCTGTTTTATTTTCATTTTATTTATTTATTATGTTTGGCTGCATGGATCTTCATTGCTGCTCAAGGGGTTTCTCTAGTCGTGACAAGCAGAGACCAACCACTCCCTAGGTGTGGTGCACAAGCTTCTCATTGCTGTGAGCACAGGCTCTAGGAACGTGGGCTCAGGAGTTGCAGAGCGTGGGCTCAGGGGCTGTGGCTTCTGGCCTTAGTTGCCCGGCATCGTGTGGGATCTTCCCAGACTGGGGATCGAACCTCTGTCCCTGTCTTGGCAGGAGGATCCTTAACTACTATACCATGAGGGAAGTCCTGTTTTGTTTTGCTTCAGATTTCACGTGTAAGTGAGATCATACAGTATTTGTCTTTTGTCTCACTGACNGGGATCGAACCTCTGTCCCTGTCTTGGCAGGAGGATCCTTAACTACTGTACCATGAGGGAAGTCCTGTTTTGTTTTGCTTCAGATTTCACGTGTAAGTGAGATCATACAGTATTTGTCTTTTGTCTCACTGACTTTCTTGAGTCAGCATAATGCCTACAAGGTCCGCCCATGTTGTCGCAAATGGTAGGATTTTCTCCCTTTATGACTGAATAGTAGTCACACTGTTCAACCAGACATGGAACATACCCAGAAGTGGAAAAGCTGGATCATATGGTAGTTCTATTTTTACTTTTCAAAGATCTTTTATCCAGTTTTTCCGTAGTGGCTTTACCAGTTTACCAAGAGTGCATGAGGACCAGTAGTTCACATCCACGCCACCGTTTGTTTAATTTGACTGGGCCAGGTCTTCATTGCAGCATGAGGGATCTTTAGTTGAGCATGTCACCATATTTTATCTCTTGTNGCTAGTGGTAGAAATCAGAGCTCCTCCCCAATCCTACACCTCTTGACCCTCATGAACCAAATTACCAGGACAACATATAATCATTCTTAGCTTTGAAAGAATGGAGGCCCGAGTAAGAACCAAGCCACCTGTGACCCTGAGGCCCCTGCCTTTTTAATTGCACAACAGTTCCTCTTCATCTGAAATGTCCTTCAACTTCCGCAGTTTTCCAAAGTTGAGAGACTTGACACCTCCCACACGTGAAAATGTAACATATGCCCACTGTGAGTGAATTATTGTCTTACTCTAATGCTAAATTGCAAAACAAACCTGAAGGAGTGCAGGGGAGTGGCTTAGCGCATCTGTTGATAAAGCCTTAAAACATCAAGAGATTTTTTTTCCCTGCACTGTCAGCGTTTGCTGACTAAAAGCCATGAGCTGGTTTGTGAGCTATTTAAGAAAAGCATTGAACAAAGGGGAAGATGAAGAGGTGGGAGGGAATGAAAGAATTACAGATGAATTGTTTCAAATTATGCAATTCATCCGCCATACCTTAATGAGTCCTTGGGAAGTGGTGAATGAACCATTCATTTGTAGTCTGTCTAGATCAGTGTGCTTTCTTGTGAGAGCAGATGGCTGTATAAAATCACTTAGCATGAGTTCGGAGGCTTTACAGGAAGATATGATGATTTATACCCCTATTCCCTGCCTCATTTCTGCAAGGCATCATCTTCCCTCTCTAAAATCTCTGAGGAAGGAGAGTGTGCTAATTTGGCATCTGAGGTTTTTATAGGAACCCTGACCTACTCCTTGAGAAACTCATCCTTGGGAACATCTCTTGCATTTCACTTGTGGAAAGATGCCACTGCTATTTACCAAGTACCAGGCACTGCGCTGTATTGTAAGCTGCAGCAGAGAACTGGACAGATGTTGCAGGCTCCCCTGGGGAGCTCATAGTTTAGTGAGGGAGACAGTGAACCAGTTACAGCAGAATTTCCTCAAAGAGTTTTACGGAGCAAGCATGGCTCGTGTGAACCCAGAGAATAATTGTCCTCACTTCAGAAACCTGATACCCATTTAGAAAGAAGCAATGCATATATTAAAATTATGTATTTTGTAAAGGGTTAGGAGAACCAGGTTTTATTCATTGCTCTCTTTGCTAACTCTGTGATATGTCTAGCTTCAATTCCTCATCTTTAAAATGGAGTGGTAATATTTATCCTGCTGATGACTCTTGGGGTTGTTACAGGGAGTGCATCAGAGAATGTATATGAAAGTGCTGTCAATATTACTGAACACTTCCTTTTCCCACTACATAATGTGGGTTGTCATTTACTCGGTCATTCATAATTCATTTAGAGACCCATTCATTCAGCAAATGTATGTTAAGTACCTACTTGGTTGAAGATCCTGTGTTAAACCCTGTGTCTGGCTGTTTCGTCCTTTTGCGTCATCCAAATCTAAGTATCTAGGTTTATTTTGTGTTAATTTTCTTACTAGGTTGGAGTGGGAGTGGGAAGAAATTTGCAGTTGTGATCACCTATTTCAGCCCAGGAACTTATTACCTTACTTCTGTAATCTTCCTGGAGGCATGGGCAGGAGCATGGATAAGAAGCTGATAAAAAGTCATTCTGTGCTTCATAGGCTAGTTTGAAATCTGGGGGAAACAAATATAATTATCTTAAGGAATTGTTACCAAATTGTTTATAATTACTTTAAAAACTCACATTACTCATTTTACTAGCCCAAATGTAGCCATTAGACAAGGAAAGATTTTATGGTGACTATATATGTTTTATGCTTCACTTATATTTGTTAAGAAAGAACTGGTTTTTCTTATTTATTTAGAATACTTTGTGGTGGGCTAGAAATTTTTCTATGGACTAAATAGTATTTACTAAATATATTGAAGAGGAATGCATCACTCCAAATTATTTCTAACTTCTGGAATTTCTGTTTACTTTGGACCCAAGACACTTTTAAACACTTGGACTTTGGGCATTTTAGCATAATGATTCTGTGCGTNTAATATTTATCCTGCTGATGACTCTTGGGGTTGTTACAGGGAGTGCATCAGAGAATGTATATGAAAGTGCTGTCAATATTACTGAACACTTCCTTTTCCCACTACATAATGTGGGTTGTCATTTACTCGGTCATTCATAATTCATTTAGAGACCCATTCATTCAGCAAATGTATGTTAAGTACCTACTTGGTTGAAGATCCTGTGTTAAACCCTGTGTCTGGCTGTTTCGTCCTTTTGCGTCATCCAAATCTAAGTATCTAGGTTTATTTTGTGTTAATTTTCTTACTAGGTTGGAGTGGGAGTGGGAAGAAATTTGCAGTTGTGATCACCTATTTCAGCCCAGGAACTTATTACCTTACTTCTGTAATCTTCCTGGAGGCATGGGCAGGAGCATGGATAAGAAGCTGATAAAAAGTCATTCTGTGCTTCATAGGCTAGTTTGAAATCTGGGGGAAACAAATATAATTATCTTAAGGAATTGTTACCAAATTGTTTATAATTACTTTAAAAACTCACATTACTCATTTTACTAGCCCAAATGTAGCCATTAGACAAGGAAAGATTTTATGGTGACTATATATGTTTTATGCTTCACTTATATTTGTTAAGAAAGAACTGGTTTTTCTTATTTATTTAGAATACTTTGTGGTGGGCTAGAAATTTTTCTATGGACTAAATAGTATTTACTAAATATATTGAAGAGGAATGCATCACTCCAAATTATTTCTAACTTCTGGAATTTCTGTTTACTTTGGACCCAAGACACTTTTAAACACTTGGACTTTGGGCATTTTAGCATAATGATTCTGTGCGTATCATTACTCAACATTAAGATTTTCCTTGTAAAAATAGTCAACATGGGTTGTCCCTCAAGTATGTTGCTGGATTTCCTTTAATCCTCAGGAAATGGCAATGCCTGTTCCATCTAATTTTTTAAAAATATATAAGCCATCTAACAGATGTGCCTCCAGCCCTGGGATTTTATTGACATGTGGGGCAGCGGACTCAAGCTCTCATTAACTTGAAACCAAGAGTGACAGGTGGGCCAGCACATAAGCCTGGGGCATGGTGGGGGTGGGAAGACCTCCCCCAGCAGTGTGGTCCTCTGGATTGTAGATGCTTTCCTCTCAGATCGTGTACAGAGCATCTCGCATCCATTTCAAACTGACAGAGTCTTCTTTCCCCTTTTTCCAAAAGATATTGATACAGAGGCCAATTAGATGTCTGACCGAATTTTAAAATTATCGTCCCCCATACAGTTGTTTCCCATTTCTACTGACCCTCAAAAATGTGTGTTTATTTTTGCAGAGCAAAAAAAGTTGTCCATATTTTTTGCTCTGATATTCCCTTCCTTCTGCAGCACCTCTGTTTTTTTCAGAAGGACAATTAAATCTTTTTGACAGAGGAACCGCTGAACATCTACTGAAGCACTAGTCTTTTTTTTCCTTCCTTTCAAACCTCAATTGCTGCTGCCTGCAAAGCCTTCTCTGAATAGAATAGACTTTGCCTTAGCAGAATGGGGCTTCCCTTGTGCCTCAGCTGGTAAAGAATCCACCTGCAATGCGGAAGACCTAGGTTCAGTCCTGAGTTCTATCCCTGGGTTGGGAAGATCCCCTGGAAAAGGGAAGGATACCCACTCCAGTATTCTGGCCTAGAGAATTTCATGGACAGTATAGCCCAGGGGGTTGCAAAGAGTCAGACAGGACTGAGAGACTCACACACATTGTTACCAGGATGAGCCAAAAGTTAAATAAAAGAGGGCAACAGGCAGGTTTAAGAATAGCAAACCAGTGCTCGTCTACTCTGTCCAGGTGCTTCTTACTCCCGTCCTGTTTTCAATATTTCTTTCCTCTGCCTGCATGGCCTCTGGGCCATGGGTCAACTTCGAGTTTTATGAAACAGCCTGGGTTTTCTTCAGTCACTTCTTTTCCAGTCCACTGGTAGGACTCTTCTATTATGCATATTTGGTCCTCAGTTCCTTATCTCGCTAATAACTTCCAAGCTTTTGTTTATCAACGTTTTTGATAAATTAAGCTTTTATTCTCATGAGACCCTGGCCTTGCCCCCACTGCCTTTTAAAAACTGTCAGCTGAGCCTTTTAGAAGAACTGTTGCTTTTACTCTGTCCTTTCGTTTCCCTGTACCTGTTAATCGGCTGTTATTCAGACTTCATAAGGAATGCCCCAAAGCTAAGACCATGTTGGCACGTACCTCTTTCAAGGGCCTACCACCTCTTTTCCTGCCCCTCCCCACAACACAAACAGTTATCAACACACTATTTTTAAAGTATTAACTGATCCCATGGACCTTGGTATTCAAGGGATCTTGGGCAGATCAAGTATAAAGATCGTCTTTTCTGAAACCTCTGAAATTAAATAGAACTGTTTGTCCTACAGCGTGCAAGACATTCTTTTGAGGATCAAATTTTTATTTCATGTTATAAAAAAAGACAGAGATCATGAGTCATCGTGTTAGGGCCCGAGATCTCAATAAAGCAACTATCTTGTGGATTTGGTGAGAACCAGCTGATAGGATGATTCACCCAGCGATTCTGTTGATTTTGTTCTAAGTTTATTTAATTCTGTCACAGTTTCACTTCCTAAATGCAAAAGCCAGTTTCTGAAGAGTCTCCCTGTTCTTAAGCACCCTCAATAGGGCCTTGACATTGGCCACTGGCAGCCTGTTTTTGCTCTCCTGGGGAATTGCATTGACGTCTAAAAACAAATATCAAGTTACTCTTTTGAATGTAAATGAAATTATNTTTCTGAAGAGTCTCCCTGTTCTTAAGCACCCTCAATAGGGCCTTGACATTGGCCACTGGCAGCCTGTTTTTGCTCTCCTGGGGAATTGCATTGACGTCTAAAAACAAACATCAAGTTACTCTTTTGAATGTAAATGAAATTATAAAACTGAGGCACAGCTCTCGCTCTCCAACTGTGAAAATTTAAACCTCCTTCCCGGTCATTTCTGAGCAAAGTTCCTTTTATTTCCATCCATTAATATTTACATGGTCCTATTAAAGTAAGTTATAAATACTTCTTTTGAAATAAAAACAAACATCTTTTAACCGTAGACATCTTTAAGCCTTTTTTCCCTCTATTTCATCTCTTCGGTAAAAAACTCTAGGAAGGATGAGGCTGTTACTTACACTGATTAATTTTATTTTGGCTTTCTTAGCTATTTAATCTAGAAAGCACGTCAGGATATCTTTTACAGGAGAGATAAGCTTAATGAGACACTGAGTCTTTGAAAATAGTTTGTAGATAACTCCGGTGGTTGAATATAAGCCTGCTGGTTTTGTAACACCTATGACCTTGTGGTTCGTTAAAAGTGCTGAAAGTCAAGTGTCCAGGTTTCTAAGAGATGCTGATTTGGAGAAGGAATTTTGTCACGACCCCAAAATANTTAATCTAGAAAGCACGTCAGGATATCTTTTACAGGAGAGATAAGCTTAATGAGACACTGAGTCTTTGAAAATAGTTTGTCGATAACTCCGGTGGTTGAATATAAGCCTGCTGGTTTTGTAACACGTATGACCTTGTGGTTCGTTAAAAGTGCTGAAAGTCAAGTGTCCAGGTTTCTAAGAGATGCTGATTTGGGGAAGGAATTTTGTCATGACCCCAAAATAAGACCCTCTGCCACTAAATATTAGTTTTTATAATCATGTCTTTGTGGAATCTAAATGTATTTAATCATATTAGTCTGCAGCCACAGTTTAATAAGAAAAGATTGGTATTTGCCCCCCATAATGTGATGCTGCAAAAACTTTATTGGTCTGGAAGACAAGTTTAGTAGAATATGGATTAGGTCAGTGGGAAGGGTTCCTCTTTTTTTTTAAGTGTAATTTAAAAAACATTGCATTCTCAGGCTACTTATAGAGGACTGAATAATTCTCTGCTACAACTGAGAAATCTAACTCTCTATTGTTTAATTTTCTGTGGTGTTTATTTGTTTGCTTTCTTATTTTGGTTACTCTATGTGTCACGCAGGATCTTAGTCCCTCAGCCAGGGATCAAACCTGTGCCCCCTGTGGTGGAAGCACGGAGTCTTAACCAGTGGACCTCCAAGGAGATTCCTAATTTTCTGTGGTTTTATCATTTATTTTTAGGTACCAAAGGAAGAAATAAAGGGGAATTCACAAATCTTCAAGGGGTAGCTGCATCTACAAGTGGGAAGATATTGATTGCTGACAGTAACAACCAGTGTGTGCAGGTATGGCTCCTAATTGTATACCTTTAACAACTTACATTGATAAAATAGATACAGGTGCAGTTTCCTACTTAAGGCCTGCTGCTGCTGCTGCTAAGTCGCTTTAGTCGTGTCCAACTCTGTGCGACCCCATAGACGGCAGCCCACCAGGCTCCCTCCGTCCCTGGGATTCTCCAGGCAAGAACACTGGAGTGGGTTGCCATTTCCTTCTCCAATGCATGAAAGTGAAAAGTGAAAGTGAAGTTGCTCAATCGTGTGTGACTTTTTGCGACCCCATGGACTGCAGCCCACCAGGTTCCTCTGTCCATGTGATTTTCCAGACAAGAGTGCTGGAGTGGAGTGCCATCACCTTCAACTTAAGGCCTAAGATGCAAGAAAAGAAAGGGAAGCTTATCTTGTGCTTTACTTCAAATAGGGCTTGTATGTCCTGCCCTATAGTCCTTACGACAAATATTCTTCCCTGTTTTTGCCCTGATGATTTCTGTGCTAGTTCACATTGCAGTGAATGTAATTTGTTTTTCAGATATTTTCCAATGATGGACAGTTCAAAAGTCGTTTTGGCATACGAGGACGCTCTCCTGGGCAGCTGCAGCGTCCCACCGGGGTGGCTGTGCATCCCAGTGGGGACATAATCATTGCTGATTATGACAATAAATGGGTTAGCATCTTCTCATCAGATGGGAAGTTTAAGGTAAGATTAACTACAACTGACCAGTTGAGGGAAGGAATAAGACATACAAGATAAAATTGTCTATATTGGGGGGGTCTCACAGGTCCAATAAAATGTTCAACAGTTTTTCATATGCAGAACATCTTGACTTTGTCACATCTAAGTTTAATGAAGCAAGCGTGACAGTGATATTGTCATAAATCTACTCATGTATATCCTAAATATGGCTTTGTTTTATAAGCAGTTAGTTCTCTCAGTTGCTTTTTAAAATTACATTCTTTTTAAATATTCTTTTTCATTATAGTTTATCCCAGGGGGTTGGATATAGTTCCCTGTACTATACAGTAGGACCTGGTGGTGTATTCATGCTAAATGTAATAGCTTGCCTGCGTCTTCTAAGTCCATGTATTTGTGCTAAATGTAATAGTTTGCATCTACTGTCTCCAAACCGCCAGTCCGGTCCTTCTCCCCTTTGGCAACCACAGGTCTGTTCTGTGTTCGTGAGTCTGTTTCTGATTTGTAGGTGGCTTTATTTGTGCCGTATTTTAGATTCCACATATAAGTGATAGCGTGTGGTGTCTGTCTTTCCCTTTCTGCCTTCATTTGGTATGATAATCTCCAGTTGCACCCATGTTGCTGCAAATGGCATCATTTCATTCTTTTTACGACTGACTAGTATTCCATTGTTTACATGCACCACCTTTTCTCTATCCATTCATCCCTTCATGGATATTTAGGTTGTCTCCATGTCTTGGCTCTTGTAAACAGTGCTGCTATGAGCCTAGGGTGGGCTTCTCCAGTGGTTCAGCAGTAAAGAATCTGCCTGCAGTGCAGGAGATGCAGGAGACCCAGGTTTGATCCCTGGGTCGGGAAGATCCCCTGGAGGAGGGCACGGCAACCCACTCCACTAATCTTGCTGGGAAAATCCCATGGACAGAGGAGCCTAGTGGATTACAGTCCATGGGGTCACAAATAGTTGGAGAAACATGAAGCCACTGAGCACGCACACACAAATACAGGGTTGCGTATGTCTTTTTGAATTCTGGATTTGTCTGGCTATGAGCCCAGGAGTGTGATTATTGCATCATGTGGTAGCTCTATTTTTAGTTTTTTGAGAACCCTCCATACTGTTCCCGATAGTGGCTGTACAAGTTAGACTCGCACCAGCAGTGAAGGAGGGTGCCTTTTTCTCCACATCCTCTCCAGCATCTGTTATTTGTAGACATTTTAATGGTGGCCACTCTGACAGGTGTGAGGTGGTACCTCGTTGTCTTGACTTGCATTTCTCTAATTATTAATGATGTTGAACATCTTTTCATGTGCCCACTGCCCATCTGTGTGTCTTGTTTGGAGAAATGTCTGTTAATATCTTCTGCCTGTTTTTCGATTGGGTTTTATTTGATGGTTGAGTTGTATGAGCTTTTTGTATATTTTGGAGATTAAGTCCTTGTCAGTCGCCTCATTTGCAAATATTTTCTCCCATTCTGTAGACTGTCTTTGTTTGTGTGTATCTGTGTTTTTTATCGTTTCCCTTGTTGTGCAGAAGCTTGTAAGTTTGTTTCAATTTGTGAGTTCAGTTCAGTTGCTCAATCGTGTCTGACTCTTTGCGACCCCATGAACTGCAGCATACCAGGTCTCCTTGTCCGTCACCAACTCCCAGAGTTCACTCAGACTTACACCCATTGAGTCGGTGATGCCATCCAGCCATCTCATCCTCTGTCGTCCCCTTCCCCTCCTGCCCTCAATCCCTCCCAGCATCAGAATCTTTTCCAATGAGTCAACTCTTCGCATGAGGTGGCCAGAATACTGGAGTTTCAGCTTTAGCATCATTCCTTCCAAAGAACACCCAGGACTGATCTCCTTTAGAATGGACTGGTTGGATCTCCTTGCAGTCCAAGGGACTCTCAAGAGTCTTCTCCAACACCACAGTTCAAAAGCGTCAATTCTTCGGCGCTCAGCCTTCTTCACAGTCCAACTCTCACATCCATACATGACCACAGGAAAACCATAGCCTTGACTAGACGGACCTTAGTCGGCAAAGTAGTGTCTCTGCTTTTGAATATGCTATCTAGGTTGATTAGGTCCTATTTATTTAGTTTTGTTTTTATTTCTCTTGCCTTGGGGGACTGACCTAAGAAAAACATGGGTATAATTTATGTTGGAGAGTGTTCTGCCTATGCTGTCTTCTAGGAGTTTTATGGTGTCATGTCTTATGTTTAAGTCCTTAAGCCATTTTGAGTTTATTTTTGTGCATAGTGTGAGGATGTGTTCTAACTTCATTGATTTAGGTGCAGCTGTCTAACTTTCCCAGCACCACTTCCTGAAGAGACTTTTTTCCTATTTTATATTCTTGCCTCCATTTTGTGCGTGAGCTTCCCTGGTGGTGCAGCAATAAAAAATCTGCCTGCAATGCAGGAGATGTGGGTTCAATCCCTGGGTCAGGATCCTGAAGGAGGAAATGGCAACCCACTCCAATATTCTTGCCTGGGAAGTCCCCAGGGACAGAGGAGCCTGGTGGGCTGTAGTATGGGGTCGAAAGAGCTGGGAAGGACTTAGCGACTAAACCACCACCATCCCCTTTGTGTATGGGATTATTCCTGGGCTGGCTATTCTGTTGCATTGATCCATCTGTCTGCTTTTGTACCAATACCACTGTTTGACTACTGTAGCTTTGTAGTTTTGTCTAAAGTTTGGGAGAACTATTCCTCCTGCTTTGTTTCTTTCCTCAGCATTGCTTTGGCAATTCTGGGTCTTTTATAGTTCCATATAAGTTTTGGATTATTTGTTCTAGTTCTGTGAAAAATGTCATGGGTAGTGCTTCCTTTTTTTTCTTTTTTTAATATCATCAGGTTTACCTCAATTCAATAAAATGACAATCTTTATAAAAGGTTATTGAGGCAATTTATATTTCCCAAGTTAGCCTATAGATTGTCATTTATGAAGTTCCTTCAGGCCTGTGATAGATAATGATATAGGAGAAAGAGAACTGTAACACATTGTCCCTACCCTTTAAAAATAAAGAAGCATTTTGAGGAAAAAAGACAGATACATGGAAATGATAGAAACCAATTCATGTCAACCTTTCAGTTCAATTCAGTCGCTCAGTCGTGTCCAACTCTTGGTGACCCCATGGACTGCAGCACGCCAGGCCTCCCTGTCCATCACCAACTCCTGGAGTTCACTCAGACTCACTTCCATCGAGTCAGTGATGCCATCCAGCCATCTCATCCTCTGTCATCCCCTTCTCCTCCCACCTTCAATCATTCCCAACGTCAGGATCTTTTCCAGTGAGTCAGTTCTTCGCATCAGGTGGCCAAAGTATTGGAGTTTCAGCTTCAACATCAGTCCTTCCGATGAACACTCAGGACTGATCTCCTTTAGGATGGACTGGTTGGATCTCCTTATAGTCCAAGGGACTCTCAAGAGTCTTCTCCAACACCACAGTTCAAAAGCATCAATTCTTCAGTGCTCAGCTTTCTCACATCCATACATGACCACAGGAAAAACCATAGCCTTGACTAAATGGACCTTTGTTGGCAAAGTAATGTCTCTGCTTTTTAATATGCTGTCTAGGTTGCTCATAACTTTCCTTTCAAGGAGTAAGCGTCTTAATTTCATGGCTATAGTCACCATCTTCAGTGATTTTGGAGTCCCCAAAATAAAGTCTGTCCCTGTTTCCACTGTTTCCCCATCTATTTCCTATGAAGTGATGGGACCACATGCCATGATCTTCATTTTCTGAATGTTGAGTTTTAAGCCAACTTTTTCACTCTCCTCTTTCACTTTCATCAACAGCCTCTTTAGTTCTTCTTCACTTTCTGCCATAAGGGTGGTGTCACCTGCATATCTGAGGTTATTGATACTTCTCCCAGCAATCTTGATTCCAGCTTGTGCTTCATCCAGCCCAGCGTTTCTCATGATGTACTCTGCATAGAAGTTAAATAAGCAGGATGACAGTATACAGCCTTGATGTACTCCTTTTCCTATTTGGAACCAGTCTGTTGTTCCATGTCCAGTTCTAACTGTTGCTTCCTGACCTGCATGCAGATTTCTCAAGAGGCAGGTCAGGTGGTCTGGTATTCCCATCTATTTCAGAATTTTCCATAGTTTATTGTGATCCACACAGTCAAAGACTTTGGCATAGTCAATAAAGCAGAAATTGATGTTTTTCTAGAACTCTCTTACCTTTTCGATGATCCAGCGGATGTTGGCAATTTGATCTTTGGTTCCTCTGCCTTTTCTAAAACCAACTTGAACATCTGGAAGTTCATGGTTCACGTATTGCTGAAGCCTGGCTTGGAGAATTTTGAGCATTACTTT